>JAPDOI010001821.1:0-137479 GCA_029168955.1 Aplectana chamaeleonis
TCCAAATAGGGTTTAAACTGATTTCACCCCGAAATACCCGATACACGACAGATTTAGCCTCCACGCAGGGGATTTCTCCTAAGCGACGGTGCAGCCGCAGGCTGCACCGTCCAAATAGGGTTTAAACTGATTTCACCCCCCGAAATACCCGATACACGACAGATTTAGTCCCACGCAGGGGATTTCCTCCCCTAAGCGACGGTGCAGCCGCAGGCTGCACCGTCCAAATAGGGATTTATACTGATTTCACCCCCCGAAATACCCGATACACGACAGATTTAGCCTCCACGCAGGGGATTTCCTCCCCTAAGCGACGGTGCAGCCGCAGGCTGCACCATCCAAATAGGGTTTAAACTGATTTCACCCCCCGAAATACCCGATACACGACAGATTTAGTCCCACGCAGGGGATTTCCTCCCCTAAGCGACGGTGCAGCCGCAGGCTGCACCGTCCAAATAGGGTTTAAACTGATTTCACCCCCCGAAATACCCGATACACGACAGATTTAGCCTCCACGCAGGGGATTTCCTTCCCTAAGCGACGGTGCAGCCGCAGGCTGCACCGTCCAAATAGGGTTTAAACTGATTTCACCCCGAAATACCCGATACACGACAGATTTAGCCTCCACGCAGGGGATTTCCTCCTAAGCGACGGTGCAGCCGCAGGCTGCACCGTCCAAATAGGGTTTAAACTGATTTCACCCCGAAATACCCGATACACGACAGATTTAGCCTCCACGCAGGGGATTTCCTTCCTAAGCGACGGTGCAGCCGCAGGCTGCACCGTCCAAATAGGGTTTAAACTGATTTCACCCCCGAAATACCCGATACACGACAGATTTAGCCTCCACGCAGGGGATTTCCTCCCTAAGCGATTTGCAGCCGCAGGCTGCACCGTCCAAATAGGGTTTAAACTGATTTCACCCCCGAAATACCCGATACACGACAGATTTAGCCTCCACGCAGGGGATTTCCTCCTAAGCGATTTGCACCCGCAGGCTGCCCCATCCAAATAGGGTTTAAACTGATTTCACCCCCCGAAATACCCGATACACGACAGATTTACCCTCCACGCAGGGGATTTCCTCCCCTAAGCGACGGTGCAGCCGCAGGCTGCACCGTCCAAATAGGGTTTAAACTGATTTCCTCCCCCGAAATACCCGATACACGACAGATTTACCCTCCACGCAGGGGATTTCCTCCTCTAAGCGACGGTGCAGCCGCAGGCTGCACCGTCCAAATAGGGATTTATACTGATTTCACCCCCCGAAATACCCGATACACGACAGATTTAGTCCGACGCAGGCGCTCTCCTGCCCTAAGGGCCGGTGCAGCCGCAGGCTGCCCCGTCCAAATAGGGTTAAAACTGATTTCACCCCCCGAAATACCCGATACACGACAGATTTAGCCTCCACGCAGGGGATTTCCTCCCCTAAGCGACGGTGCAGCCGCAGGCTGCACCGTCCAAATAGGGTTTAAACTGATTTCACCCCCCGAAATACCCGATACACGACAGATTTAGCCTCCACGCAGGGGACTTTCTCCCCTAAGCGACGATGCAGCCGCAGGCTGCACCGTCCAAATAGGGTTTAAACTGATGTTCACCCCCGAAATACCCGATACACGACAGATTTAGCCTCCACGCAGGATTTCCTCCTAAGCGACGGTGCAGCCGCAGGCTGCACCGTCCAAATAGGGTTTAAACTGATTTCACCCCGAAATACCCGATACACGACAGATTTAGCCTCCACGCAGGGGATTTCCTCCTAAGCGACGGTGCAGCCGCAGGCTGCACCGTCCAAATAGGGTTTAAACTGATTTCACCCCGAAATACCCGATACACGACAGATTTAGCCTCCACGCAGGGATTTCCTCCCTAAGCGACGAGCAGCCGCAGGCTGCACCGTCCAAATAGGGTTTAAACTGATTTCACCCCCGAAATACCCGATACACGACAGATTTAGTCTCCACGCAGGGGATTTCCTCCTAGCGACGAGCAGCCGCAGGCTGCACCGTCCAAATAGGGTTTAAACTGATTTCACCCCCCGAAATACCCGATACACGACAGATTTAGCCTCCACGCAGGGGATTTCCTTCCCTAAGCGACGGTGCAGCCGCAGGCTGCACCGTCCAAATAGGGATTTATACTGATTTCACCCCCCGAAATACCCGATACACGACAGATTTAGCCTCCACGCAGGGGATTTCCTTCCCTAAGCGACGGTGCAGCCGCAGGCTGCACCGTCCAAATAGGGTTTAAACTGATTTCACCCCCCGAAATACCCGATACTTGACAGATTTAGCCTCCACGCAGGGGATTTCCTTTCCTAAGCGACGGTGCAGCCGCAGGCTGCACCGTCCAAATAGGGATTTATACTGATTTCACCCCCCGAAATACCCGATACACGACAGATTTAGCCTCCACGCAGGGGATTTCCTTCCCTAAGCGACGGTGCAGCCGCAGGCTGCACCGTCCAAATAGGGATTTATACTGATTTCACCCCCCGAAATACCCGATACACGACAGATTTAGTCCCACGCAGGGGATTTCCTCCCCAAAGGGACGGTGCAGCCGCAGGCTGCACCGTCCAAATAGGGTTTAAACTGATTTCCTCCCCCGAAATACCCGATACACGACAGATTTACCCTCCACGCAGGGGATTTCCTCCCCTAAGCGAGTCCAAATAGGGTTTAAACTGATTTCACCCCCCGAAATACCCAATACACGACAGATTTAGCCTCCACGCAGGGGATTTCCTCCCCTAAGCGACGGTGCAGCCGCAGGCTGCACCGTCCAAATAGGGTTTAAACTGATTTCACCCCCCGAAATACCCGATACACGACAGATTTAGCCTCCACGCAGGGGATTTCCTCCCCTAAGCGACGGTGCAGCCGCAGGCTGCCCCGTCCAAATAGGGTTTAAACTGATTTCACCCCCCGAAATACCCGATACACGACAGATTTAGCCTCCACGCAGGGGATTTCCTTCCCTAAGCGACGGTGCAGCCGCAGGCTGCACCGTCCAAATAGGGATTTATACTGATTTCACCCCCCGAAATACCCGATACACGACAGATTTAGCCTCCACGCAGGGGATTTCCTCCCCTAAGCGACGGTGCAGCCGCAGGCTGCACCGTCCAAATAGGGTTTAAACTGATTTCACCCCCGAAATACCCGATACACGACAGATTTAGCCTCCACGCAGGGGATTTCCTCCTAAGCGATTTGCAGCCGCAGGCTCCCCCGTCCAAATAGGGATTTATCCTGATTTCACCCCCCGAAATACCCGATACACGACAGATTTAGCCTCCACGCAGGGGATTTTCTCCCCTAAGCGACGGTGCAGCCGCAGGCTGCACCGTCCAAATAGGGTTTAAACTGATTTCTACCCCCGAAATACCCGATATACGACAGATTTAGCCTCCACACAGGGGATTTCCTCCTAGCGACGGTGCAGCCGCAGGCTGCACCGTCCAAATAGGGTTTAAACTGATTTCACCCCGAAATACCCGATACACGACAGATTTAGCCTCCACGCAGGGGATTTCCTCCCTAAGCGACGGTGCAGCCGCAGGCTGCACCGTCCAAATAGGGTTTAAACTGATTTCACCCCGAAATACCCGATACACGACAGATTTAGCTCCACGCAGGGGATTTCCTCCCTAAGCGACTTGCAGCCGCAGGCTGCACCGTCCAAATAGGGTTTAAACTGATTTCACCCCGAAATACCCGATACACGACAGATTTAGCCTCCACGCAGGGGATTTCCTCCCTAAGCGACGTGCAGCCGCAGGCTGCACCGTCCAAATAGGGTTTAAACTGATTTCACCCCGAAATACCCGATACACGACAGATTTAGCCTCCACGCAGGGGATTTCCTCCCTAAGCGACGAGTGCAGCCGCAGGCTGCACCGTCCAAATAGGGTTTAAACTGATTTCACCCCGAAATACCCGATACACGACAGATTTAGCCTCCACGCAGGATTTCCTCCCCTAAGCGACGTGCAGCCGCAGGCTGCACCGTCCAAATAGGGTTTAAACTGATTTCACCCCCGAAATACCCGATACACGACAGATTTAGCCTCCACGCAGGAATTTTCCTTCCCTAAGCGACGGTGCAGCCGCAGGCTGCACCGTCCAAATAGGGTTTAAACTGATTTCACCCCCCGAAATACCCGATACACGACAGATTTAGCCTCCACGCAGGGGATTTCCTCCCCTAAGCGACGGTGCAGCCGCAGGCTGCACCGTCCAAATAGGGATTTATACTGATTTCACCCCCCGAAATACCCGATACACGACAGATTTAGCCTCCACGCAGGGGATTTCCTCCCCTAAGCGACGGTGCAGCCGCAGGCTGCACCGTCCAAATAGGGTTTAAACTGATTTCACCCCCCGAAATACCCGATACACGACAGATTTAGCCTCCACGCAGGGGATTTCCTCCCCTAAGCGACGGTGCAGCCGCAGGCTGCACCATCCAAATAGGGTTTAAACTGATTTCACCCCCCGAAATACCCGATACACGACAGATTTAGCCTCCACGCAGGGGATTTCCTTCCCTAAGCGACGGTGCAGCCGCAGGCTGCACCGTCCAAATAGGGATTTATACTGATTTCACCCCCCGAAATACCCGATACACGACAGATTTAGCCTCCACGCAGGGGATTTCCTCCCCTAAGCGACGGTGCAGCCGCAGGCTGCACCATCCAAATAGGGTTTAAACTGATTTCACCCCGAAATACCCGATACACGACAGATTTAGCCTCCACGCAGGGATTTCCTCCTAAGCGACGTGCAGCCGCAGGCTGCACCGTCCAAATAGGGTTTAAACTGATTTCCACCCCGAAATACCCGATACACGACAGATTTAGCCTCCACGCAGGGATTTTCCTCCCTAAGCGACGAGTGCAGCCGCAGGCTGCACCGTCCAAATAGGGTTTAAACTGATTTCACCCCCGAAATACCCGATACACGACAGATTTAGCCTCCACGCAGGGGATTTCTCCTAAGGGACGGTGCAGCCGCAGGCTGCACCGTCCAAATAGGGTTAAAACTGATTTCACCCCCGAAATACCCGATACACGACAGATTGAGCCTCCACGCAGGCGGTTTCCTCCCCTAAGCGACGGTGCAGCCGCAGGCTGCACCGTCCAAATAGGGTTTAAACTGATTTCACCCCGAAATACCCGATACACGACAGATTTAGCCTCCACGCAGGGGATTTCCTCCCCTAAGCGACGGTGCAGCCGCAGGCTGCACCGTCCAAATAGGGTTTAAACTGATTTCACCCCCCGAAATACCCTATACACGACAGATTTAGCCTCCACGCAGGGGATTTCCTCCCCTAAGCGACGGTGCAGCCGCAGGCTGCACCGTCCAAATAGGGTTTAACCTGATTTCACCCCCCGAAATACCCGATACACGACAGATTTAGCCTCCACGCAGGGATTTCCTCCCCTAAGCGACGGTGCAGCCGCAGGCTGCACCGTCCAAATAGGGATTTATACTGATTTCACCCCCCGAAATACCCGATACACGACAGATTTAGCCTCCACGCAGGGGGTTTCCTCCCCTAAGCGACGGTGCAGCCGCAGGCTGCACCATCCAAATAGGGTTTAAACTGATTTCACCCCCGAAATACCCCATACACGACATATTTAGCCTCCACGCAGGGGATTTCCTCCTAAGCGACGGTGCAGCCGCAGGCTGCACCGTCCAAATAGGGTTTAAACTGATTTCACCCCCGAAATACCCGATACACGACAGATTTAGCCTCCACGCAGGGGATTTCCTCCTAAGCGACGGTGCAGCCGCAGGCTGCACCGTCCAAATAGGGTTTAAACTGATTTCCACCCCGAAATACCCGATACACGACAGATTTAGCCTCCACGCAGGGGATTTCCTCCTAAGCGACGGTGCAGCCGCAGGCTGCACCGTCCAAATAGGGTTTAAACTGATTTCCACCCCGAAATACCCGATACACGACAGATTTAGCCTCCACGCAGGGGATTTCCTCCCCTAAGCGAAGGTGCAGCCGCAGGCTCCACCGTCCAAATAGGGGTTTATACTGATTTCACCCCCCGAAATACCCGATACACGACAGATTTAGCCTCCACGCAGGGGGTTTCCTCCCCTAAGCGACGGTGCAGCCGCAGGCTGCACCATCCAAATAGGGTTTAAACTGATTTCACCCCCCGAAATACCCGATACACGACAGAGTTAGCCTCCACGCAGGGGATTTCCTCCTAAGCGACGGTGCAGCCGCAGGCTCCACCATCCAAATAGGGTTTAAACTGATTTCACCCCCCGAAATACCCGATACACGACAGATTTAGCCTCCACGCAGGGATTTCCTCCCCTAAGCGACGGTGCAGCCGCAGGCTGCACCGTCCAAATAGGGATTTATACTGATTTCACCCCGAAATACCCGATACACGACAGATTTAGCTCCACGCAGGGATTTCCTCCCCTAAGCGACGGTGCAGCCGCAGGCTGCACCGTCCAAATAGGGTTTAAACTGATTTCACCCCGAAATACCCGATACACGACAGATTTAGCCTCCACGCAGGATTTCCTCCTAAGCGACGGTGCAGCCGCAGGCTGCACCGTCCAAATAGGGTTTAAACTGATTTCACCCCCGAAATACCCGATACACGACAGATTTAGCCTCCACGCAGGGGATTTCCTTCCTAAGCGACGGTGCAGCCGCAGGCTGCACCGTCCAAATAGGGTTTAAACTGATTTCACCCCCGAAATACCCGATACACGACAGATTTAGCCTCCACGCAGGGGATTTCCTCCTAAGCGACGGTGCAGCCGCAGGCTGCACCGTCCAAATAGGGTTTAAACTGATTTCACCCCGAAATACCCGATACACGACAGATTTAGCCTCCACGCAGGGGATTTCCTCCTAAGCGACGGTGCAGCCGCAGGCTGCACCGTCCAAATAGGGTTTAAACTGATTTCACCCCGAAATACCCGATACACGACAGATTTAGCCTCCACGCAGGGGATTTCCTCCTAAGCGACGGTGCAGCCGCAGGCTGCACCGTCCAAATAGGGTTTAAACTGATTTCACCCCGAAATACCCGATACACGACAGATTTAGCCTCCACGCAGGGGATTTCCTCCTAAGCGACGGTGCAGCCGCAGGCTGCACCGTCCAAATAGGGTTTAAACTGATTTCACCCCGAAATACCCGATACACGACAGATTTAGCCTCCACGCAGGGGATTTCCTCCTAAGCGACGGTGCAGCCGCAGGCTGCACCGTCCAAATAGGGTTTAAACTGATTTCACCCCCGAAATACCCGATACACGACAGATTTAGCCTCCACGCAGGGGATTTCCTCCTAAGCGACGGTGCAGCCGCAGGCTGCACCGTCCAAATAGGGTTTAAACTGATTTCACCCCCGAAATACCCGATACACGACAGATTTAGCCTCCACGCAGGGGATTTCCTTCCCTAAGCGATGGGGCAGCCGCAGGCTGCACCGTCCAAATAGGGATTTATACTGATTTCACCCCCGAAATACCCGATACACGACAGATTTAGCCTCCACGCAGGGATTTCCTCCTCTAAGCGACGGTGCAGCCGCAGGCTGCACCGTCCAAATAGGGTTTCAACTGATTTCCACCCCCGAAATACCCGATACACGACAGATTTAGCCTCCACGCAGGGGATTTCCTCCCCTAAGCGACGGTGCAGCCGCAGGCTGCACCGTCCAAATAGGGTTTAAACTGATTTCACCCCCCGAAATACCCGATACACGACAGATTTACCCTCCACGCAGGGGATTTCCTCCTCTAAGCGACGGTGCAGCCGCAGGCTGCACCGTCCAAATAGGGTTTAAACTGATTTCACCCCCCGAAATACCCGATACACGACAGATTTACCCTCCACGCAGGGGATTTCCTCTAAGGGACGGTGCAGCCGCAGGCTGCACCGTCCAAATAGGGTTTAAACTGATTTCACCCCCCGAAATACCCGATACACGACAGATTTAGTCTCACGCAGGGGATTTCCTCCCCTAAGCGACGGTGCAGCCGCAGGCTGCACCGTCCAAATAGGGTTTAAACTGATTTCCTCCCCCGAAATACCCGATACACGACAGATTTACCCTCCACGCAGGGGATTTCCTCCTCTAAGCGACGGTGCAGCCGCAGGCTGCACCGTCCAAATAGGGTTTCAACTGATTTCCACCCCCGAAATACCCGATACACGACAGATTTAGTCCCACGCAGGGGATTTCCTCCCCTAAGGGACGGTGCAGCCGCAGGCTGCACCGTCCAAATAGGGTTTAAACTGATTTCACCCCCCGAAATACCCGATACACGACAGATTTACCCTCCACGCAGGGGATTTCCTCCTCTAAGCGACGGTGCAGCCGCAGGCTGCACCGTCCAAATAGGGTTTAAACTGATTTCACCCCCCGAAATACCCGATACACGACAGATTTAGCCTCCACGCAGGGATTTCCTCCCCTAAGCGACGGTGCAGCCGCAGGCTGCACCGTCCAAATAGGGATTTATACTGATTCCGAAATACCCGATACACGACAGATTTAGCCTCCACGCAGGGAATTTCCTCCCCTAAGCGACGGTGCAGCCGCAGGCTGCACCATCCAAATAGGGTTTAAACTGATTTCACCCCGAAATACCCGATACACGACAGATTTAGCCTCCACGCAGGGGATTTCCTCCTAAGCGACGACAGCCGCAGGCTGCACCGTCCAAATAGGGTTTCAACTGATTTCACCCCCGAAATACCCGATACACGACAGATTTAGCCTCCACGCAGGGGATTTCCTCCCCTAAGCGACGGTGCAGCCGCAGGCTGCACCATCCAAATAGGGTTTAAACTGATTTCACCCCCCGAAATACCCGATACACGACAGATTTAGCCTCCACGCAGGGATTTCCTCCCCTAAGCGACGGTGCAGCCGCAGGCTGCACCGTCCAAATAGGGTTTAAACTGATTTCACCCCCCGAAATACCCGATACACGACAGATTTAGTCCCACGCAGGGGATTTCCTCCCCTAAGCGACGGTGCAGCCGCAGGCTGCACCGTCCAAATAGGGTTTAAACTGATTTCACCCCCCGAAATACCCGATACACGACAGATTTAGCCTCCACGCAGGGGATTTCCTCCCCTAAGCGACGGTGCAGCCGCAGGCTGCACCGTCCAAATAGGGATTTATACTGATTTCACCCCCCGAAATACCCGATACACGACAGATTTAGCCTCCACGCAGGGGATTTCCTTCCCTAAGCGACGGTGCAGCCGCAGGCTGCACCGTCCAAATAGGGTTTAAACTGATTTCACCCCCCGAAATACCCGATACACGACAGATTTAGCCTCCACGCAGGGGATTTCCTCCCCTAAGCGACGGTGCAGCCGCAGGCTGCACCGTCCAAATAGGGTTTAAACTGATTTCACCCCCCGAAATACCCGATACACGACAGATTTAGCCTCCACGCAGGGGATTTCCTCCCCTAAGCGACGGTGCAGCCGCAGGCTGCACCATCCAAATAGGGTTTAAACTGATTTCACCCCCCGAAATACCCGATACACGACAGATTTAGCCTCCACGCAGGGGATTTCCTCCCCTAAGCGACGGTGCAGCCGCAGGCTGCACCGTCCAAATAGGGTTTAAACTGATTTCACCCCCCGAAATACCCGATACACGACAGATTTAGTCCCACGCAGGGGATTTCCTCCCCTAAGCGACGGTGCAGCCGCAGGCTGCACCGTCCAAATAGGGTTTAAACTGATTTCCTCCCCCGAAATACCCGATACACGACAGATTTACCCTCCACGCAGGGGATTTCCTCCTCTAAGCGACGGTGCAGCCGCAGGCTGCACCGTCCAAATAGGGTTTCAACTGATTTCCACCCCCGAAATACCCGATACACGACAGATTTAGCCTCCACGCAGGGGATTTCCTCCTCTAAGCGACAGTGCAGCCGCAGGCTGCACCGTCCAAATAGGGTTTCAACTGATTTCCACCCCCGAAATACCCGATACACGACAGATTTAGCCTCCACGCAGGGGATTTCCTCCTCTAAGCGACAGTGCAGCCGCAGGCTGCACCGTCCAAATAGGGTTTCAACTGATTTCCACCCCCGAAATACCCGATACACGACAGATTTAGTCCCACGCAGGGGATTTCCTCCCCTAAGGGACGGTGCAGCCGCAGGCTGCACCGTCCAAATAGGGTTTAAACTGATTTCACCCCCCGAAATACCCGATACACGACAGATTTAGCCTCCACGCAGGGGATTTCCTCCCCTAAGCGACGGTGCAGCCGCAGGCTGCACCGTCCAAATAGGGTTTCAACTGATTTCCACCCCCGAAATACCCGATACACGACAGATTTAGCCTCCACGCAGGGGATTTCCTCCCCTAAGCGACGGTGCAGCCGCAGGCTGCACCGTCCAAATAGGGTTTAAACTGATTTCACCCCCCGAAATACCCGATACACGACAGATTTAGCCTCCACGCAGGGGATTTCCTCCCCTAAGCGACGGTGCAGCCGCAGGCTGCACCGTCCAAATAGGGTTTAAACTGATTTCACCCCCCGAAATACCCGATACACGACAGATTTAGCCTCCACGCAGGGGATTTCCTCTCCTAAGCGACGGTGCAGCCGCAGGCTGCACCGTCCAAATAGGGTTAAAACTGATTTCACGCCCCGAGATAGCCGATACACGACAGATTTACCCTCCACGCAGGGGATTTCCTCCTCTAAGCGACGGTGCAGCCTCAGGCTGCACCATCCAAATAGGGTTTAAACTGATTTCACCCCCCGAAATACCCGATACACGACAGATTTAGCCTCCACGCAGGGGATTTCCTCCCCTAAGCGACGGGGCAGCCGCAGGCTGCACCGTCCAAATAGGGTTTAAACTGATTTCTCCCCCCGATATACCCGATACACGACAGATTTAGCCTCCACGCAGGGGATTTCCTCCCCTAAGCGACGGTGCAGCCGCAGGCTGCACCGTCCAAATAGGGGTTAAACTGATTTCACCCCCCGACGTACCCGATACACGACCGATTTAGTCCCACGCAGGATTTCCTCCTAAGCGACGGTGCAGCCGCAGGCTGCACCGTGCAAATAGGGTTTAAACTGATTTCACCCCCCGAAATACCCAATACACGACAGATTTAGCCTCGATTTCCTCCCCTAAGCGACGGTGCAGCCGCAGGTGAAAGGGGCTTTAGACCCTTTGTCAGGCTCTATAATTAGTTATCAATCTAAAACATGAACTTGAGGCTGAAGAGAGAGTAATGCTGAGCCAGAGTGTTCGAGATGTTCCTGCTGAAAGGAAAATCAGGGAGACAATAGAGATCAAAAGATGCTCGCCGGCAATGAATAACAGAGAGGAAATGAAGGAGGCACTACGACTGCTGACGTCCATTAGTGAATAAAGAAGAGATATGCGACTCTTGTTGTCATGTGGTCACACCATTTTCCGTTCGCGTTTCATCTCGAGTGGGCCGATATCATACCACCTTCCCTTAAAAAAGAACCCCGCTTGCGTGCCAACGCCCGGTCAGCATATCACTCAGCATTACTCTCTCTTCAGCCTCAAGTTCATGTTTTTGATTGATAACTAATTATAGAGCCTGTCGAAGGGTATAGAACCCAAAACGTCGCAAGTAAAGGTTATCACAGGTCTGTGCGCACGAGCTTCAACTCAACTCAGTAATCAACAATCGATAAATGTTTAAAAAATAGTATCAAATAATGAATAATAATCATTATTCAATAATTCCAGATTAACACTTCTCATAATAGGACTAAAAAGGATTGAGATAACGAATTCCTGAAAGAAAAAAAATATAAAACAAAATTTTCCTTCCTGGCAAAAGCAAAGATTTGGCATGGCCATTTTTTTCGAAAAATTAGAAATATACTCAATTTAAAGGGGAAGGTAAAGAAAAATGAAAAAAGGTTTTGAAATATTCCTGAGAACGATTTGGCGTAGAGTAATTTGATTTAGGGAAATGTAGTGAAATAGTTGAAAGTATAAATTGGCAGTCGAGTTCGAACCAACTATTGATAAGAATTGTGCAAAACGAGAGATCGCATTGTATGAGCTCAACAGTAGAATATATCAAAGCAAAATCACGCGTGATATGGAACAAACACTTGATTTTACTTCACTTAGTACGTGAAGACCGCGGCATTCCAGCTCCCGAAGGAGCTTTTACTCTGAGAGTTTTGACCGAGGAATAGCCGCGAAATAGCCGCAAAATGCCTGCTGGCCGCGTAATAGCCGGGAAATAGCCGCCAAATAACGCCGGCCGCGATATAACCGCCAAATAATTCTGGCCGCGAAATAACCGCAGAATAGCCGCCAAATATGTGGTCTGCTTGGATCTTGGTTGAGCTTAGTTGATTTATGTGCGGTCTACGCGATGGCGAATTTCCTAATGCTGCTGAGCCGTGCCCTACTCCAGAATACTGCGGGTAAAATTGAGTTACTTGATCACCCATTATTACTGCATACCCTCACAAGGGCGTATCCTTGTAGGCATACCGAGCGAAGATCAACCATTGCAGAACGGTGCTTTATAGCCACATGCGACGTATTGTGTCAGAAGAAATATTTCTTCGATACACATTTTGATGGGGTTTTGAAGCATCATGGATCTATTCACAATGGGACGCTCATAAGCTCGGATGATAGCAGGATATTGGCGTATTTTATAGTATTCACGCCTCATAATTCTCTTGTTCTCTCCTCGGACTACCAGAATATTTCTTCTCAGTGAAACATGGAGTTATCGTGCTTATCTGGGTCAAATTCCGGTCCGCAATTGCGTCTCGACACGCTTTGCGGCCGCACGCTCCCTAGTCAGAAGAGCTTCCAGAGCCGCAGCCGCCGATCTGCTGACTCTAGATGGGTTTTGGAAACTGGAAATTAAGAAAAATTAGAGAAAATTGAATAACAAAGCCACATCGAGTTGGCTTTGGCGCTGGAAACCCGACTGACTCGAGCGCGTGCGGCCGCAAAGCGTGTCGAGACGCAATTGCGGACCGGAATTCGGCCCAGACAAGCACAATATCTGTCAAATTTGGCATGCATATAGTGAGGATTCAAGCTATTGTCAATATTTATGGCTTCACATTCAGTTCCCAGACAAGGTACGGAATGACTTGTTCCCTACGATTACTTCCTGTGCAAAACTAGTTGAGGGGAGGGGGGCACTCGAAAAAACTAAATGATTCGTTGATGAAAATGAAAGTTCCTGCTGATATCAGATGCCTGATAGCGTTATAAGTTATTGTTCTCATGAAAGCTCCCATGGAAAGTTTTTACGAACTACTTCGATTTCTGAAAGTGGTATCATTAATTTTTCAATTGAACCCTGAGTGCCCCTCTCCAACTAGTTTTGCACCTTACTTCCTACATTTTATCATGTTCAAATCTGATTAAAACCGAAGGCTGTCGAATGAGATCTGCAAGCCATGAGCATCTACAAAACGTGTAGATGAGAAAATCCACCATCTTTTTGGTCTTTTCCGTTTCCTGCGTTCTGACCATTTTTCTTCCGTTTCCGAAAATTATGGAAGAGATTTTCGCACAGCCCTAACATTTATGGATATAAGCCCTGTGTTGCGGTTCAACCAGAAATGACCCTGTGTTGCGGTTCAACCAGAAATGTCTTCCGATATCTGGCTTTATTCGTGAGTTTGGGAAACCGACGCAAAGAGACCTCAATATTGTCTTTTGACGTCTTCTTACGGAACACATGACAACAGCTATGATTGACGGTATCGATGTCTGTAACTGTGACTGAAGGTAAGACCGGCAATAGAAGCTCGCCGCCTCATTTCCAGATTGGTGGCTGCGTGAAGTAGCCGAGAAATAGCCCACCAGGCTCCGCAGCGGCTCCTGGTGGGCTATTTCTCGGTTATTTCGCGGCTATTTCGCAGATAACGAGGTCGCGGCCGAGCATTAGCCGCGAAATAGCCAAGAAATGACCGAGAACTAGCCGCGAAATAGCCGAGGAATAGCCCACCAGGAGCCGCTGCGGAGCCTGGTGGGCTATTTCGCGGCTATATCTCGGCCAAAACTCTCAGAGTACTGCTTGCCCTATCACGCGTGATTTCGCTTCGATATGTTCTACGGATAAGCTCATGCAATGCGATCTCTCGTTTTGCTTAACTCTTATCAATAGTTGGTTCAAACTCGACTGCCAAATCATACTTTCAACTATTTCACTACATTTCCCAAAAATCAAATTATTCTACGCCAAATCGTTCTTAGGAATATTTCAAAACTTTTTCCATTTTTCTTTATCTTCCCTTTTTAAAGGAGTATGTTTCTAATTTTGCGAAAAAATGGCCATGCCAAATCTTTACTTTTGCCAGGAACCTAAACTTCCAGGAATTTCATTTATTTTTCCTAAAGATTTCCTTTTTAACATTATTTATGCCTGGTGGTGTTAATTCAAAGTCAACCCACTGATGCCCTGTCCCCCCCCCCCTTCTATGACGTCCTGCGCACTCCAACTGATGGTCTGCACACTTTCTGTGACGTCTCCGACTCTGCGACGAACTACGACGGCGGCGGGCTTCCACTGATGACCTGTGATGACCTGCACACTATCTATGACGTCCTGCACACTCTCATCGATGTCCTGCACACTTTCTATGACGTCCTGCACACTACCACTAATGTCCTGCACACTTTCTACGGCGTTCTGCGCACACCCATTTGGGTCACAAGCACGCTCATGCCGATCATTTCTTCCGCAGGGCCACCGTAACCCTTCTTTAAAAATTTTCCGGGTGCTGTTTCGGAATAGACGAGCCACTAAAGAATACAATGAAATTAGTAAATGTTTGGGCATGACCATGACCGTTGGTCACATGAAACAGTTCAGGGTATTTGAAAAATGCTAAATCAATCGACGGCTCTCGTGGGATGACAATTTCTCATGAAATTTCTCTACTGGGTCGTCTATTGCGAAAGAGTACAATTTTCCGGCTCTATCCTAGACGGGGAGGGGCACCCAAGATTTACTCATAAAAATGAACAAAAAACTCATTAAAAATGCTTGATATTGCTGTCAAGCATTGTTGCTATTAAAATTTTATAGAAATACGTCGATTGGTAGCGTTGCCGATCGGTGGATCACTTTTTTTCCAACTTGAATCCTGAGTGCCCCTCCCCCCGTCTAGGATAGTGCCAATTTTCCAAGTGTCGGCTTCGATATGAACACATCGTAATAGCAAACAATCATTTTTGCACAATTTCGTCCTCCTTGGCCACTTCCCAGTGAATGAATGCATACCGCTTCTCTGCCCTTTGATATCCCGAATGTTATGAGCATTTGTTATCGTTCGTTATCATGTTTTGTTCAAGAATGGTTACGATAGCCCTGCGAAAAAAATGATCGGCTGGGTCCCACACACTTTCTACGGCGTCCGGCGCACTTCCACTTGGGTACCGCACACTTTCTATGGCGTCCGACGCACTCCCACTTGGGTCCCGCACACTTTCTACGGCGTTCTGTGGCGCACTTCTGAGTCACACAGTGTGGCGTTCCACAAAGTACTTCCGAGATCCCGCCGTATTGATTGAAGCGTTGCCCCGTCTCAGGGAGCGTTCAATCCTGGGGCCGTATGCAGGAACGCGCCGGCTGGGGCAGAGACAGTGCAGTCGGCGCCTTTGATGATTGCCCTTGCTCACAAGACAGGACACGTCTATCGTGGTTGGTCACAAGTCAAGACGCGTAAGTCGTGCCCCATCGCTGTGCCCTAGCCGCCCCAGCTAGGAGATTGGAGCGGCCGGGGGCAGTGAGAAGGACTGCTGGGGCACCACGTACGAGTCTTGACTTGTGATAAACCACGATAGACGTGTCCTGTCTTGTGAGCAACGGCGATCTTAAAAGGCCCCGACTGCACTGCCCCTGCCCCAGCCGGCGCGTTCTTGCATACGGCCCCTAAGCAAAAGCCTATCAGTAACGGTGTTTATTTCACTAGTTCATTTTTACGAATGAGTAAACGTCGGATGGTTAATAATAACATGACAGACAGGAGCTAGGTGTAAACGTAACCAGCTCCCTGGCCAAAATGAGCTCTCTAGCTCAACGATAAGTGTTCCAACAAGATCGTGAACGCCAACTGAAAAAATAGGAGATGAACATTTTTTCGACCAAAATGACGTGGTTTTGACACTTTTTCTCGAATCTCAGGTAACCATTCCGCACCATTTTTTGAACATTTATTCAGCTTTCTAAAGAATATTAAATGCAAAAAGAACGGTCTTCCTATGTTTACTCTGGACCCTGATACTGAGATCAGGGGGATGCGCGATGGCGAATCAAAGCCAAATCTGGTGAGCGCTTCGCGCTCACCACAATAACATCGTTTCAAAACACAAAAAAGCACAAAGAAATACCAAAAAATGAATTTGGTATAGCCCATCATATTTCATGTGGGCCACCCTGTACATCAACCAGCCTAGAGTTTCCACAGCAGACTACATCGTGCGACTGCTGAAAATTGCCAGTATAATGGTACACTGCTTCAGTGGGTCGTCTAATCCAAAAAAAGTACCTAAGCTCTGGTACATCCCTGATGACCTGTTGATTTCGATTATCACCAGCAGCGGAGCGGTGGGCCTCGGTGAAATATAACTAATGATGAGGAGGTTTCGACGAAAAAGCCACCGCTCCGCGCTGTGATAACCGAAAACATGAGTTCACTTGGAATGAAACATAGTCTATGTGTTTGCTTGCATCCAACAACTTACTTTTTCGTGATTCTCCTGATTGACTTGGAGACAGTATTCCATAAGGACACGTATTAGCTTCGCAGCTTTTGCCCTTCCGAGAACGTCATAGAATGGACGAGTTATCACGAGGAGTCGTCGCAAGTCTGTAATGAGCTTCTGGTAAGGGTCTATTCATACTTCCAACCTCTCGCTCTGCCAGACCGGTCCGCTCGGCAAAAGCAAGAGAGGCGGAAAATTGGTGGGTTTGTTTTTAGAAATGAAGCGATGCGGGTGGTCTTTGATAAGTTTGATAAGATATGTTGGTTTTGTTGTATGTAAAGGCTATCCAGGGGTGGTTGATCAGTTGCGGTTGCTTTCCAATAACCAGCTTGGTACTGCGCAGAACTGATGGACTCATTCAAGTCTGCATTGATCGAGGCTTTGGACTACGAGGAATGCATACTCAGACAAACTCACGGCCCGTCCGCGGCGGAAGGTGAGCTCTCCGGACGGTCCGCGGCGATTGACGGCTGATCCGCGGCACAACTGATAGCGGGTTGGTCGAACGGCTCAACCGCGGCGCTGTTGTTCTCGATGGGGGTGGTTCCGGGGCGCACCGGCAGTTGAACGACTTCCACCTCCTCATCTCACTCGTTCACATCTCACTTGACCGCAGACGCGGCTGCAGTGGCAGACATGAAAAAACATGGTAAATCGAATGATCACGTTCTAATGTGTTTATCACATGCACAGGCGATATAGAAGGCGCCTCATCTCACTCAAGTCCTCATTCGGCATTCGAATGTTGGCCCTGGAAGGTGACTCCGAGTCACTCTCCGGAGGCCAGCATATTTTTGGTCGCTGGGGGATAAGGGATCCTCACAGCTTAGGGGGGGCGGTTTTCGCCGCGGTCCGCAGGGAGGGTGGTTCCAGACCTCGGCGGAAATATTGTGAAGGCGTGCATTTTGTGCAGTTGCGGACGAGACACGCTTTTTGACGTCCAATTTCCATAAAATGACAGCTCATAGGACGATCGGAGGCGGCTCTCAGGACTATCCGCGGCGCCTGCAGGATGGTCCGTGAGTTTCTCTGAGTATGGAACATAACCTCGCCCGAGTACCACAAAGTGGATTTGAAAAGTAACTACTGGGACAATGTCCTAACCTACATGCGTAATAAAGGATTCATAATGAGGATGAACCCTACGGATACCGAGATCTGAGTGATTCTACAGATTTTCTAAATAGACAATGACTGATAACGCTATCGGAAAGCCGATATCAGAGGCAACTTTCATTTTTAGGATTGAATGCTGGGTGGCCCCCCTCCTACTAGATTTGAATTAAGATTGATCCACATACTTTCTACGGCGTCCTGCGCACTCCCACTTGGGTCCCGTACACTTTCTACGGCGTTCGGCGCCTTTTTATTTGGGTCCCGCACACTTTCTACGGCGTTCAGCGCACTCCCACTTGGGTCCCGCACACTTTCTACGGCGTCCGGCGCACTTTCATTTGGGTCCCGCACACTTTCTACGGCGTCCTGCGCACTCCCACTTGGGTCCCGCACACTTTCTATGGCGTCCGGCGCCTTTTTATTTTGGTCCCGCACACTTTCTACGGCGTTCAGCGCACTCCCACTTGGGTCCAGCACACTTTCTACGGCATCCTGCGCACTCCCACTTGGGTCCCGCACACTTTCTACGGCGTCCGGCGCACTTTCATTTGGGTCCCGCACACTTTCTACGGCGTATTGCGCGCTTTCACTGAAGCCCCGCTACACTTATATGACGTAATTTAGTGCAACAAGTAATGCTACCAACAAATGCCTCGGCGGTGCGACACGGGAGTATGAATGCTCCAGAGACACCACTGTGGCGGGGCAGGAGGAACGGGAATGGCGGGAGGCGCGGGAGGTCGTGTTTTTATTCATACTCACCACTTTTTCCGCGCGGGCCGGTCTGGCAGAGCGAGAGGTTGGAAGTATGAATAGGCCCTAACCCCCCTTTCATACTTCGAAAACGGCGAAAAAATCGCAGAAATCCGCAAAAAAAAATCGCTGAAATCCGCGATTTTTTTCGCTGATATTACGGCTTTCCCTAGAAACAGGCTAATCGTGCGAGGACCATCTGACATCACGGGTAGGGACGCAGAGGGATCTTTGTAGTGTTGAAGGGAAAGGATTTCGTCCACTTTCTGAGAGAGGTTTGTACCCATTGAATGCGCCTTCTCCTGCTCGGGAAGGTGAATGCTCCGTACAATGCGACAAGACTTCAGAAGTAGATTTCTAGCCACCGTACGGAGTGATAGTGTTGCAAGGAGTGAGCAGGACTTCGGGGAATTGTGCAGGACGTCATAGAAGGTGCGCAGGACTTTAGTGGGAGTGTGCAGGACGTGATACAAAGTGTGCAGGACACTAGTGGAAATGTGCAGGGCACCAGTGGGAGTGTGCAGGACGTGATAGAAAGTGTGCAGGACTTCAGTGGGAGTGTGCAGGACGTGATAGAAAGTGTGCAGGACTTCAGTGGGAGTGTGCAGGACGTGATAGAAAGTGTGCAGGACACCAGTGGAAATGTGCAGGGCACCAGTGGGAGTGTGAAGGACGTGATAGAAAGGGTGCAGGACTTCAGTGGGAGTGTGCAGGACGTGATAGAAAGTGTGCAGGACACCAGTGGGAGTGTGCAGGACGTGATAGGATGTGTGCAGGACTTCAGCGGGAGTGTGCAGGACCTTAGTGGGAGTGTGCAGGACGTGATACAAAGTGTGCAGGACACCAGTGGAAATGTGCAGGGCACCAGTGGGAGTGTGCAGGACGTGATAGAAAGTGTGCAGGACTTCAGTGGGAGTGTGCAGGACGTGATAGAAAGTGTGCAGAACTTCAGTGGGAGTGTGCAGGACGTGATAGAAAGTGTGCAGGACACCAGTGGAAATGTGCAGGGCACCAGTGGGAGTGTGAAGGACGTGATAGAAAGTGTGCAGGACCCAAATGGGAGTGTGCAGGACGTGATAGAAAGTGTGCAGGACTTCAGCTGGAGTGTGCAGGACTTTTGGGGGAGTGTGCAGATGAACAGCAACAGAAACCTGAATGCACGTCTTTCTGCTGCGTGCTGTCCAGTAAATCGCAGCGGCAGCAGACTTGTGCACACTCTCCGAGCTGTTCTGTACATGTATTGGGATCAGAGTATATTTTTCCTAGATTCTCGGACCGGGCATTGCATTTGTCCATCTACAGTCTGTACGCATCGCACTGATACTGGCACGGATCACACTGATGTGTTATAATATATGTGCACCGAGTTTGCGCCAACGCGCAATAAGAATCGCAAAGTATGAGTGCGATCCGTGCCCAGTGTGGATGGACAAATGCAATGCCCGATCCGAGAATCCAAAAATATGATGTTGTTATCCCAATACTCGTACATGACAGCTCGGAGAGTTTTCAGAAGTTTGATGCCTCTGCGCAGCACCAGACAGCACGCAGCAGAAAGGCGTGCAGGTTGTTGCCAGGTTTCTGTTTCTGCCCATCTGCGCACTCCCACTAAAGTCCTGCACACTTTCTATGACGTCCTGCACACTCCCCTTAAAGTCCTGCACACTCTAACTGATATCCTGCACACTTTCTATGACGTCCTGCACACTCCCCTTAAAGTCCTGAACACTCTAACTGATATCCTGCACACTTTCTATCACGTCCTGCACACTCCCTTTGATATCCTGCACACTTTCTATGACGTCCTGCACACTCCCACTGGTGGGTCGAACACTTTCTATCACGTCCTGCACACTCCCACTGGTGGGTCGAACACTTTCTATCACGTCCCGCACACTCCCACTGATATCCTGCACACTTTCTATGACGTCCTGCATACTCCCCTTAAAGTCCTGCACACTCCCACTGATATCCTGCACACTTTCTATGACGTACTGCACACTCCCACTGGTGGGTCGAACACTTTCTATCACGTCCCGCACACTCCCCCCAAAGTTCTGCACACTCCCACTGAAGTCCTGCACACTTTCTATGACGTCCTGCACACTCCCACTGGTTCCCTGCACACTTTCTATCCCGTCCTGCACACTCCCACTGAAGTCCTGCACACTTTTATACACAATACTCTATGCGAGCTTAAAGGCATCGTACACGATGAAAACCGAAATCGAGCTTTTGCGTTCAGTCGGACTAGTGGGTCATAATAATGTCACTCAGAAAGTTTGGAGTTTCAAAATCGCCTCTGAATGGAGATTTGCTCACTCCAAAAGAGCTTCCTGGGTTTCGGGGGCCGGCCTTGGGGTCGATCCGTTGTTACAAGGAACAAAACTCCGTGGTCACTGCCGGCGATCGTGCGTTGACGCGTCGTGGGGCGCAATTCACACGGCCCTCGATTTCACATTCGGCATCGATCGAAAGCAGCTGACAGCAAAGGACGCAGCAGGTTAGTAACCCTTTCTAGTTTCGTTCAAGAAAAAATGATCGCTCGTCTGAATGGCGTCCTCGATGAATTGCTTCCAACGCTGCTCCAAGGAACGAATCGTAAAAGTGTTCCTTGCGTTCTTCGCGCAACTATCCCAAGTTGATGTCGGCGGGAAGTTCAAATTTGTATTAAACTTTCTTGAAATGGGTTTTTCTTGAAAAGTTGACGTTTTTGAGGGGGTTTTTTGCAACCTTCAGTCACAATAGGGATATAACAACACGAAAAAGTCAAAAACCCAAGTATGGTTTTCATCGTGTACGATGCCTTTAACAAAAATATGCTGCTAACTTCTCTAGGATGACGCTATTGCGACAAGAATGATCTCAAACATTCTTCTCGCAAATCTTCAAGCTGCAAAAAAAATCGCTCAAAATTTTTCGATGAATTCGATAAAACAACTATGAGCGACATTTATCGCTGCAATCCGCGTCAAAAATCGCAGCTTGAATGTGCGATTTTTTTCGCCAGCGATAAAATTCGCGATACTCTGATATGCTTAACCATTGCAGATCTGCGATTTTTTTCGCAGTTTTCGAAGTATGAAAGGGGAGTAATGCACCCTGACTCTCAAATGACATTGAAGTAGAAACCATTCTCTGCTACAAAACCAGACATGACATTTGACTAAAAAAGGACATGAAATCGCCTACTAACAAGGTTTGATCAGGTGCTGGGGCCAAACCCACCCGTTCTTGAAACATTGTCATCAGCACCAACAAATATGGAAGCAGGGCTCTATCCTAAACGGGAGGGGCCACGGGTGCTCTTATTCAGCCCCCCCCCCCCAATCGGCTCACTCGAGTTTCCTCTAAAATTAAAAAAAAATTAGAATTTTTCGATTCCAATTTCGTTATATCTTCAGCACCGGTGGTGCTGTTTTCCTACTTTCTATCCCGCACAGAGTCTCAGCTGCTGACCCCTGGAGAAGAACGTTGCGTGAATGAAGACACACTGCTCACCTCCATACCCTACCCCTTATCAATTGGGTATCATCAATTTCGTTTACGAGAGCTGAATGGGGGGGGGGTGGGCTGAATAACATTTTTCGAGGGGCCACCCCAGATTTATTCATGGAAATGAAGAAAAACTCTGATAAAAATGTTTGATACTTCTATCAATTGTGGTGCGCGCGAAGCGAGTACCCTTACCTTTTTTGAATCAACTCTGCCAACGCGTAGCTAAGCTTTGGTACAGCAGTAGTGACCTGTTGATTTCGATTATCACCGGCAGCGGAGCGGTGGGCCTTTGTGAAATATAACTAGTGATAAGGAGGTTTCGACGAAAAAGCCACCGCTCCACGCTGTGATAACCCAAAAAACATGAGTTCACTTGGAATGAAACAGAGTCTTGTTGCCTCCGAAGGCGCGGCATGAATCGCCGCCCCATTCCATGTAGCGGTAAACTAGGGGTTTTGTCTACGATAGCTAAAACCCGCATATTCTTGTGTCGAGCCTACAAGGGTGCAAATTCTGCGCGTGTTCTACGTAAAAACGAAGGCTAAATTCCTGAAAGTTTAGGTTCCTGGCAAAAGTAAAGATTTGGCATGGCCATTTTTTCGAAAAATTAGAAATATACTCAGTTCAAAGGGGAAGGTAAAGAAAAATGAAAAAAGGTTTTGAAATATTCCTGAGGACGATTTGGCGTAGAATAATTTGATTTAGGGAAATGTAGTGAAATAGTTGAAAGTATAAATTGGCAGTCGAGTTCGAACCAACTATTGATAAGAGTTGTGCAAAACGAGAGATCGCATTGTATGAGCTTATCCGTAGAACATATCAAAGCAAAATCACGCGTGATAAGGCAAACAGTGAAAGCCCCTTGTTCCATATCACGCGTGATTTTGCTTTGATATGTTCTACGGATAAGCTCATACAATGCGATATCTCGTTTTGCACAACTCTTATCAATAGTTGGTTCAAACTCGACTGCCAAATCATACTTTCAACTATTTCACTACATTTCCCTAAATCAAATTATCCTACGCAAAATCGTTCTCAGGAATATTTCAAAAGTTTTTTCATTTTTCTCTACCTCCCCCTTTTAACTGAGTATATTTCTAATTTCTCGAAAAAATGGATAGTAAATACCAACCTTTTGGAGGGACCGATTGGCCCAACAGCCTCAGAGGGAACCAGTGAGGGCGACTAACTGGTAAGAACCCTCGGGACCACCTACACACCGGGCCCGCCCACAGATTAACCGATAGGTCAGAATGCACATAGGTCGACGTAGGGCGCCAGCTCTTGGGTAACCGCAACACATTCGTCTTTTCTATTAATTTTTGGTGTTTAGAGATGGACATAACACGTTTGCACTTACAGGATTCCAGTGTTCATTGTCATTCGAGCGAAAAAGAGTTCTCCAAGCAATATAAGCAGTTGAACAGAATATGGACGGAGACAGCGCGATCGGCGAGCCTGCCTAGGACCACGGCGATCAGACTAAGATGTGACCTACCGGGACAGGGTCTCTCTACACACCGAGAGCGGAGTTGTCCCGCCTTTTGCGGCTCTAATTCCACGCGGGACCACTTCGCTTGCATTGAGTAGCGTGACGTTTCGAACTGCAAAAAGCGGACAACTCCTCCCCCGGCGTGTAGAGAGCCCCTGTCCCGACCTACCCACCTGTCCCGTGTTGTATGTTGTTATCAAAACCCACAAGCCGCCACAAGAGGGTACTTCTACCGCTGATCCATCTTGCTTCGAGATCAGGCTCATAATAAGTAACGTTGGTGGCCCAACAGATCGCATTTCTTGGTTTCTTATCTTGATCCTCGTTCAATTACTAGAAATTTTCCTGCTCATCTCCCTAATAAGCTCTGGTACGTCCCTAGTGACCTGTTGATTTCGATTATCACCAGCAGCGGAGCGGTGGGCCTCGGTGAAATATAACTAGTGATAAGGAGGTTTCGACGGAAAAGCCACCGCTCCGCGCTGTAATAACCGAAAACATGAGTGCACTTGGGATGAAACAGAGTCTACTAATTATTTCCTTCAAAGACTACGGGATGCGAGGCTGGAGGAAGAATATGTTATCGATTCGTTTGATGTCACATCACTGTACACAAACGTCTCAAACGCGGGTGCTTTGCAAGCTGTTTTCGAAATTCTCACTCAATGTTTTCAGGTGGTCCGGGCAGTATTTCGAGCAGATCAGTTGTTTAGACATGGGCCAAAGACTTGCTCCAGTTCTCGCGGTGGCATTCATGTGTAAGGAATTTGGTTTCGCTTCTCAATGGCTTGGGCTGTTAGCCCATGGACGTTTATTCCTTAGTTTCGTGATGATGACGTGCCTGCAAGTTTTGCTCTAGGAGGACAATTTCGTGGTAATCCCAATTTTCATCTGGAGCATAAGGACTGGCTCGCCTTTCGGCTCGCGTTATCCTTTAAAGGGGACTAACCCTCGCTCCAGGAACTAGAGTTTTGTGGACCCGTTGTCCTTCTAGATTTGTGGGTGAATGTATATTTTTGGAGGGCTCCCAGAGAGAGATCTTTATTTTTTTCTAAGTCAAGTACATTATGTAGGAGCATTCTAATTCACTCAAATAAAATAATAAAATAAATCACCGACAATTTAATTAATAAAATAGAATGTGGACAAGCACGGAACATGAGGAGGGCAATGTTGTGGGTGGACCCACAACATTGCCGACGCTCACTGATCCCGATGTTTTTCGTTGACGACGGCGCCCAGCCAGTGGTGTTTTTACCGATGGTAATAGCTGAGTGATTTGCCACAAGCAGTAGACCATGCATGTTTGTGCCCATGGCGCTGACCAGAGATGATTATGCCTTCCTTGAAACTTTTGCAGGATTCTTGCAGAACATTAACACTACATCATACCCCTCAAAAAGAAGTTCCGTCCCGGAACTTCCATCACAAGGTCTAAGAAAGAGGGGTAAAAAGAAAAAGACTACAATTGTCACAATAATAGATACAACACAAAATTTACACAAAAACGATCGAACCCCAATATGTAAGCATTATCCCATCCATTTCCTTCGCTTCCTGCTTGTCGGTCTTTTTCTCAGTTCTGCAGCTGCATACAAAGACTGCGCGAGTGAGTGGTGCTTTTGTATCAACTGACATGAAGAAGATGGTTCCTCACTCTTCCGACGATGACTACCGTGGACGTCAGCTATTGCGCTAACTCATGCCATTTTCGTGGCACTTGCGCAAATTTTTCCAACGTCTTCGAGTGTCTGTGCTATGATCTCGATGACGACGGCGACTGTGCTCCTCTTGCTATGCCGCTTCCGGTTTCGACGCCAGCTCCCCTTTCGTGGCCTGAGAACTGTTGGAGGTCCACATTACATATCTATGTTTCAGTGTTCGGCATCACGTTGCTCGTTCTCATTCTATGGTCTGTGTTGATATTGGTTTGCCTCCGACGAATGCTCCCTCATCGACCGCTTCATATTCCGATTGTGAGTGTAGATGAGCCTCCTCTCCGGATCTCAGTTCTGAATGATCATTACTCGCTAGGCGATATGAGAGGATGGAACAAATGTTGTGTTCAGCGATAAGTCGTTTCGCGTCATCGGCCCAGCATCCACCGAAACCTCGCGGTTGTGGTAATTTTATAGGGATAATGAAGTGCCGCCTAGTCTCGATGGGCGCAAGGTCAGCGACGCGACAAAGCTCATATATCGGTGCTTACAAACATCTAAGTTGTTGAAATAAATGGTTAGACACATTGATAACACAGAACAAACATTTAAAAAGGCTGCGACTTTGTTTTGATCTCTCTCTGTCTGAAAAAAGGAGAAAAAAAAAGATTCATTCATTAGTCGTGTTATTCTTGATGGAATTCCTTTGTGCGGTTAATATGAACCGTGCGTTCTCTGCGTCCGTCACGTACGGTGACGTTGGGATAATCGACTTCAGTAATTGAGAATGGCCCATCAAATCTTGTGGCGAGTTTAGTAGTAGCGTCCTTGCGAATCAGAACCTGATCACCAATTGCAGAAGTCTTCTTTTTGGGTCGAATCCGTAGGTCGTATTGATGTTTCTGTTGTTGCCGAGCTTGCGAAATATTTTCATGAACTTCTCTCCAAACACTTTGCGAAGTCCTCGTGAGATAGTGTGCGTAGTCTTCTTCTCCAGCGTATCTTCGGATTGGTAGATGAAGAATCAGCTGGAAAACGTTATTGGGTTCGCGGCCGTGTATAAGAAAATGAGAAGTATATTTTGTGGACGTATTCCACGTGCTATTATAGGCATGTACGATGAGATACAGGACGTGATCCCATGAATCGGTACACTGTTTGACGGTGCTGGCAATACGACCTTGTAGGGTCCGATTAGCTCTTTCCACTTGGCCATTAGACTGATGATGATAAGCCGTGCTGGTCTTATGAGCGATTCCTAGAGTTCGAAGTAATGTACCAAACGTGTCGCTCATATAGTTTGTTCCTTGATCCGTAACCAACATTTCTGGTAAACCGAAGCGTGAAATGAAACGGTCGGTAAAAGTTTCAGCTGTTGTAATCGCCTTCTGATCTGCCAGTAGATTTGCCGCGATGAATTTGGAAAAAGCATCAATGAAGACCAGAATGAACTTGTTTCCTTGTAAAGTTAATGGCAGTGGGTCAATGACATCGGAATGAACTCGTTGCCATGGTCGTATTGGAGCTTCCAAAGGTTGCATAGGTTCCGTAGTTCTGTATGCGCTGGGATCTTTGTGCATCTGGCTTTGGATGCATTGACAAATGAAATTCCTCACATCGCGTTGCATGTTGTTCCATATTGCTACTGTTTCCAATAAAGAATGTGTTCTTCGGATTCCTAGATGAGCTGTACCCATTTTGGACTCATGAGCCATTTCCAGAATATCATCGAATAAGATGTAGTCAAAGCTGGCTTGATTCATTGAAGTGGAAGTCAACGTCTCTTTGAGGCTTTTGATCCATTCGCAACTTTCTTGTTCCTCTTTTATTTTTGATCTTTGTAATGCATCGATCGATATGTGAGAAACTACATTTGTTGGTGGTAGATGGCGTGAGAGAGTGTCGCACACGACATTCTTTCTCACAGGCCTATGGGCAATATCAATATCACACTCCTGGAGCACGATCTGATACTTTGCGAGTCGTCCAGTCAATGCTTTGCGATGTAGTAAAGCTATCAAAGGCGCATGATCCGTGACGATGTTTGTGCCCATGGCGCTGACCAGAGATGATTATGCCTTCCTTGAAACTTTTGCAGGATTCTTGAAGAACATTAAACTACACATGTCTCAAATCGAAACGCCACTGTTGGACCGTAGACCGCCTCTGTACTGTCGGTACATAGATGATTGCTTTATAACGTGCTCCACTCAAATCGAGATTGACACTTGTTTTCAAATTCTCAATCAACTATCTGAAAACAAAAGCTGACTCGAGAAGTACCGACGGAAGGCTGGCTCTCTTTCCTAAACGTCCAAATTCGATTTTCGCAGGGGTCATTCAAAACTAGGTGGTATAGAAAACCCACAAGCAAAAACATAACTTTTTCTCAGCCCATCCTTCCAAAAGTAAGCATGCGGTGGTAGGAAATATGTTCCGCACTGCTTCAGCGGTTTGCTCAGATAGCGTTAAAGGCAGTGTCCACGATGAAAATCGTTCTTCTGTTTTTCAGCCTATCTTGAAAACGGTCCCATGCTGATTCCAACGATGTGTCTGAAATCGTACACGACCTTCTGGGATCAGAGTTATGGTTCCTCAAAAATTGAGCTAGAGAAGCATTGTGGACGAGTTTTCCGAGGCTTGTAACTTCCGTCTTTTGCAGTCGATGTATGCGAGCTGACCTGAGTAAAGAGAGAAGTCGAGAATGAAGGGAAGAACGGGGGTTTTGATCGAAAACCACCGCTCATTTCGCGATTTCGAGTGTTCCTTCGTTCACGTCGAGAAACTCGAAACCGATGACGAAATTTATCGTAGACCCTGCCTTTAATAGGGACTTTTCGATAAATTGGCCCGCCACATAGCCATCGAAAACGGTTATTCGTCGATCAATCGCCCCACAAGACGTCCACGGCGGACCGCACTCTCAGCTGTTCGTGAAGGAGACCGGACAAAAGCGGCGTTTTGCGTCCCTTTCGTCTCGAACACTTTGAGTTCAGCAATACGGGAATGTCTTAAGAGGATAGATCTTAACGAGATGATTTCCGTGATCGAAATCCCTCCCACTAAACCTCAAAGGGAAATTGGTGCGAAATCGTCTATATGACCGACTTTGCGTTACACCGGCTTGTGTAGTTTGCCCCTTTGGGAAGGAAGGTGATTGTATGGCCACTGGGGTTGTCTATCGCATCTATTGCCGCCAATGTGGAGAGGACTACATAGGAGAAACTAGCAGGCCGCTTTGCGTAAGAATCAAAGAACATTTGGACGGGCTAAACAAGTCTAAAATTTCTACGCCATTGGGAGACCACCGCGTGCACAGCCACGGAAAGATATGTTTCCCAGTGGAGGTCACGATCTTAGCCCGTGAATGTGAAATCTCAGCGCGCAGAACTCTCGAAGCTTTTTGGATCGCCGCCAAAACACCAAAAATTAATAGAAAAGACGAATGTGTTGCGGTGACCCAGGAGCTGGCGCCTTCGTCGACCTATGTGCATTCTGACCTATCGGTTGATCTGTGGGCGGGCCCGGTGCGTAGGTGATCTTGAGGGTTCTTACCAGTTAGTCACCCTCACCGGTTCCATCTGAGGCTGTTGGGCCAATCGGTCCCTCCCAAAGGTTGGTATTTACTATGGCATCATGACGTTTGCTCACTTCCGTTTGAATATTAGCCTGTAGAATGAACTGGGGTTTGTTGAGGTAGTATTTCAGACATGATTTCGGCTTTTCCAGGCTCTGAAGACGGCTAAACTTGCCGAAACGTAAGCTGAATGTATAACAATGTATAACTGTATAACAATGTATAAATCTTGGTCGTTGCTGCAAGGAAATCGAAGGTTTCCTTTCTAACATGATTTATGCCTGGTGGTGTTAATTGAAAGTAAACCCACTGATGCCCTACCCCCCTCCCCTTCTATGACGTCCTGCGCACTCCAACTGATGGCCTGCACACTTTCTATGACGTCCTGCACACTACTACTAATGTCCTGCACACTTTCTATGACGTCCTGCACACTCCCACTGATGTCCTGCGCCTTTTAAATGAGGTGCTGCACACTCCCACTGATGTCCTGCACACTTTCTATGACATCCTGCACACTCCCGCTGATGTCCTGCACACTTTCTACGGCGTCCAGCGCACTCTCATTTATGTCCCACACACTTTCTACGGCGTCCAGCGCACTCTCATTTGGGTCCCACACACTTTCTACGGCGTTCTGCGCACTCTCATTTGGGTCCCACCAGGGCTGTGCGGAAATCTTTCCCAAGATTTTCGGAAACGGAAACGGAAGGAAAATGGCCAAAATTGATCGGAAACGGAAATCCGGAAACGGAAGAGACCAAAAAATTGTGAGTTGTCTCATTCTCACGTTTTGTCGCTGTCCATTGATTGCAGTTCTCATTCGATAACCTATGGCTCCAGTCAATAAACTTAAGGGTTATTCAAATTACATAAAATTACTAAGAGGCATTTCACGATTTCGAATCCTCGCTCCTGAAAATTCGATAAAGCAGTGCGGCTGGCAGGGCGGTGGGCGGCATCACCGGCCAACGGGGTTTCGACTCGGGGCGATCTACCGTCGCGGTCCCGTCCATTCATCAGATTAAATTTATTACGTGAACTCTAGCTGCTTCTTCGAAACAGTGTAAAGCCTGTTCCCCAGAAAGAAGTCTAGGCTGTATCAGTCGTACACGAGTGCGGGCGGCCGCGTTGCGTGTTAAAAGCTGATCAGAAGTCAATCTTCAGATCCTCACCGACGATTTCTTAGATTTCATTTGAACCCTAATTGCGTACTGAAGGTTATACCACACGATAACATTCGAAAAATAAAAGCAAACTTTCCGGTGAGAATAGAAAAGATCTATTGGGATCCGCCTCTAGCGCCCAGTGCCGCTGCCTGTGGCTACCTGAAGAACAAACTGTTCTTGGAGAACAGACTGTACGTGCCAGAAACGTGTTCCGAGTCTTATTATTGTTGTGGAGTTAGACAAATGAATAGAAGGATTTTGCGGAAAGCCCCTCAAAATTTATTCCCGGAGAAAAAGCTAATAGAAAAATCCCTAAATAAATTCATATCCCTGCCACGACCATTTTGTTTCTTCCCTCTATAGGGCCGCAGTTTTAGAACCCCGAAGTTAGTCGTGGATCTCAGCCAGTCTAAGATATTCGTTTTGAACACTAGAGTTCCAAAGTGACTTTCAGCCTGTCATGATGTCTAGAAACACCCTTGCCACACCCTTGTATCATTACCAGCGCAACACTATTTTCTTCCGTTTCCGGGCTCAAAAAGTCGGAAACGGAAGCGGAACGGAACAGCTCAAAAAACACCGGAAATACGGAAACGGAATCGGAAACGGAACAGTTCCGCACAGCCCTGGGTCCCACACACTTTCTACGGCGTTCTGCGCACTCTCATTTGGGTCCCACACACTTTCTACGGCGTCCGGCGCACTCTCATTTGGGTCCCACACACTTTCTACGGCGTCCAGCGCACTCTCATTTGGGTCCCACACACTTTCTACGGCGTTCTGCGCACTCTCATTTGGGTCCCGCACACTTTCTACGGCGTCCGGCGCACTCTCATTTGGGTCCCACACACTTTCTACGGCGTCCAGCGCACTCTCATTCGGGTCCCACACACTTTCTACGGCGTTCTGCGCACACCCATTTGGGTCCCGCACACTTTCTACGGCGTCCGGCGCACTCACACTTGGGTACCGCAGATTTTATACGGCGTCCGGCGCATTGTTATTTGGATCCCACACACTTTCTACGGCGCCCTGCGCATCCCACTCGAGTCCCGCACACTTCCCACGGCGTCCTGTGCACTCTCATTTGGGTCCCACACACTTTCTACGGCGTCCGGCGCACTCTCATTTGGGTCCCACACACTTTCTACGGCGTTCTGCGCACTCTCATTTGGGTCCCACACTTTCTACGGCGTTCTGCGCACTCTCATTTGGGTCCCTCACACTTCCTGTGACATCCTGCACACTCTCATTTGGATCCCACACACTTTCTACGGCGTCCTGCGCATCCCACTCGAGTCCCGCACAGGGTCAAGCTCACGGTGGTCCGCGGACCACCGTGGGACCGAGGGTGGGTCGTTATGTTTTTGAGAAAACTTTAAATTTTTGGGTGGGGGTCGTTATTTTTTTGACCCATCTAAAATAATGTCTTTATCGCTGAAAAATTGAATCTTGAGGTAAAATTATTTGGGGCCATGATTATTTACCATGGAATGGTCAACATTATCGATGGAACAAGAGCAGTTTCCAAATAAAAAATAGAGTAAATCATCAAGCGTGTACTAGCTCAACATTATCTCGACTACAACATTCGGAGTAGACATTGCTTCGGGGTTTTCTAGCTAAATCCGATAGAAGTGAAGACTGTTCTATCGCTTCGGAACTCGTTGGGCCACGACTGCAAACTTTGTGCAGATCTGGCAATGGCAGCGTAGGTTTCGTACGATGGCATCGCATCCTGTATAGCGCAGTACTTTTGAAGTAAGGCGATTAAGTTCGTAATCGAATCTAGGCGTACTGTGATCTGTATCTTGTTCGCGTCGTCTATATATTTGGGCCAACCTCTGGTATTGAACTTGGCGTTTGTAGGTTTACACATTTTGAAGCTTTGGAAACTCGCTATTTCACATTGTATCATCTCCAGCAGTAAGTGACGACCCAAAGGATAGGGAAAGTCCTTCTGCTTCCTGCGTTACCCTTGTCTCCTGGGAATATATACCTTCGAATCTGATTGGCATAGCTGGAGTAGAAGAACACTGTGATGTGGGTGCTAACCAAAGCAACAGATGGCCCTTCGGTATACACTTTACCCAAGGCTCGATGGCTAAGAGCATCGATGTCAAAGGTAATGTATTCGGTGTAACGATAAGCGTTGCCTTGGTCTCTGATGGAGTGTGACTCCTCATCTCTGTTTTTCTGGCTTTATGTTTCGGGACTCCGAAACTGAGAGCGTTTCATGGCTTTGCGACGTTGGTCCACTAAGGCCCTTAAATGTTTTAGCGTCATACCACATCAGGTGCTCAGAATATGGGCCTTCAAAAGAGGTATAGTACTGATCGAGAAACTCTGTGCTCACACTTTCGTATCTTAAGCTCAAGGGATTCTTTATTTCCAAAATGTTTTTGTCTCTCAATAATCTTTGTGCAACATTCGCCATTTTGCCGCCCTTGTCTCCCATCATGTGGTCGAAATAGCGCCAGCAAGACACATATTATACTATGAGACCTTCTTCTTATTGTAGTTCCTCTGAAAATATTGTCAGCTGGAATAGTGTGTGGCTCACGTGGTGAAGAAATGGAAACGTGCGCCCGCCCACGCAGCACTCACAGCTCTTGCTTTGATACTTTCAGTTGTATCCCCGTTCGACAAGGCTTGAAGGCTCCCCATCAAAATGGGGTAGTTGCGTAGGATCTTTGCTAGCGCTTGCTGCATGCTGGCCGACCAGCGGACCCGATGTACCGCCCCCATTTTGAGGTACGAAAAGTTCATTTGTTCCTGAGCGAGCCGATACGCGTAGTTGTTCTGAGCAGTTGCGACGGAATTCAGTGTATGTGCTGCGTAGACGCTGAGAAAAAAATCTAAAACAAAACATATTTAGATACCTAAAATTTCTTTTAGTCATGTTGGGTTCGCACCTGCTCTCATATTTCCATCGAGTGTTGTCTCGTCATCTACTATGCGCTGAAGTATTGCATGAATGCCGTTTATGTGCCCTGTCATTACAGATGCACCGTCGGCAGACGGGGCCATCACCTTTCTTATATCGAACGCGAAGGGCTTGTGAGAAAGACAATTCTGCATGTCTGTCCATGAATCCTCCTCAATAAAAAATTCTTGAATGCGTCGACGATGTTTTCGAACTTTCGCTTTCTGTTTCTTCTAAAGAGAAGTGGAAAGTTACGGGTGTGTAGGAGGGTGAGTAAAACCTTATCAGAAACACATTCCATTTGCGATCGGTGTCGGTAATGCCGTCGGTCAACAGAGAAAAGGGGAGAATGTTTTCCATTGAGTATTTGAGCAAATCAAACTTCATGTGCTGTGCAAATTCTTGACCATACGCTTGGCATATGTGGGATCGTAATGCGATTAAGCAGGCGTCGCATCAGACTTCATTGTCATCACAATAAAAGAGAAATGTTTAGCGAACGATAGAGCTTCCTTGGCAGCGATACCAAATACGAGGTAGGATCGAAAGCTTGGTATGAAGTCATCGTCCGTGCTTAGAAAATTTGCAGCATTCTGTGGCAAAACATGAGATTGACACGGTTTTCTGGGCGAAAACCTCCTCACCCCTCGTGAAAATTATCTGGAGCTTTCAGAATTTTCGGCATTGCAAGCTCTATCTCATCTATCTCTGTTAGGCCCTACAAAGTTGTCGCAAGCTTCAGCAACTGAGCTCTCATTGTGTGAATGTCATATTGTTCCCACTTCCTCTTTTGCACCCTTTGCATAAGGTCTGCAAATATTTTCTGCATCCGGTCGAAGCTCTTCATCTGTATTCTGGGGCAGACCGTGACCAGAAAATCGGAGTCGGTAACGAAACTAAAACTGCACCTGAATCATCTAGAGCTTTGCTCTGTTTGGTTCACATAACACCCCAAACCTTTGGGTGCTGAGGCTCTCAGAGGAGGAAAACATACTCCGAAAAATAACACACGGATGCCATTTCTCGCTCCGAAACTTCAGGAAGATAGCACACAACATCTCCGTAAATATTGAATACCTTAGCACTCGAAGGTTCAAAACAAGTTCAAAATCGTGCAAGCCGATAGGAAGCGAGTCTGGAAATGGCCGAATGTCAGTTTCAGAAAAAAGTACCCATAACGAGGGTACCAATCGACTGGAAATGTTCCAAAAATCATTTCTAGGTAGGTGAAAAAATACCTTTTTTCAAAAACTGAACTTCACTTACATCCCTCCGGACTGAAAAAATCGGCCCTAAAATCGAAAAAGAGTCGTCTAGACACATGACATAGTAAAAGAGTGGGAACTGTAGACATATATTAGAAAATGTTAACGTCCGGAGATGAGCTCATGAAATCGATTTTGAGCCGAGTTATGGCCGGTCAAAGGTGCGGTGGTCCCACGGTGGTCCAGAAGCCCCATCGCACCACCGCGGCCAAAAACGGAGGGCGAAGGTTTTTCCGGTTTCTGATATGCTTTTCAGCTTTCCATCTGGCTGAATTTTTTGAATATCGGCAGCGCCTGGGACGCTATTCATCCACTTTGGAATGGTGAGGCCCCAAAAATTGAAAAAAACTCCAAAATGAAACGAGTCAGTAAAGTCTACCAATTTTCTCACCCTTCCTAGAGGGTGGTTTTTTAGCCGAAAAAATGTCCCTCTCACGGGGGGATCGTTGTTCAGGACGACACGGACCACCACTGTGCCTGACCCTGCTTCTGAGTTACCCAAAAAGTACTTCCGAGATACCGCCGCATTGATTGAAGCGTTGCCCCGTCTCAGGGAGCGTTCAATCCCTAGCAAAAGCCTATCAGTAAGTTGCCGAATAGACTCCCGCTGCTGAAGGTCGCGGCAGCATGCAATGGGGGGAATCGATCGTGCGGTTCCGCATGATCAATACTCCTCCATTGCATGATGCCGCGCCTTTCAGCGGCGGGAGTCTATTCGGTCCCTAACGGTGTTTATTTCATTAGTTGTTTATTTCATTTTTTTTCGGCATAATTTTCCGCTTTCTGCCTTCCCATGCGTCCATATATGCGGCAGGCCATCTTTAGGTCTACAACAAAATATATTGGGGCAAAATAATTTCTGACAAGATATATTGGTGCAAAATAGTTTCTGAGCCGATTCTATATATAGTTTAACTCCGCATTGCCGTTCAGTCCGCAAAGTGCACGCTGATGGCGAAAGCGTGCTGCGGCGCGGTTGCGAGTATCCTCAGACAGGGATGTGGGATCAACCGGGCGGTTTTTGCCTTTGGTGCCCGGGTGATCCCACCGCCCGGGTGATCCCACATCCCTGTCTGAGGATACCCGCAACCGCGCCGCAGCACGCTTTCGCCATCAGCGTGCACTTTGCGGACTGAACGGCAATGCGGAGTTGAACTGTATGCAAAGACAACATGATAATTTGAATAAAGACAACTTGGCGGGCTCCGCCCGCCTGACGGCTGGCTGGGGGCTTCGACCCCAGACCCCGAATTTCCGTCTCCGGCGGAAATTATCAAGTTGTCTTTGCATATATAGAATCTGCTCAGAAACTATTTTGCACCAATATATCTTGTCAGAAATTATTTTGCCCATATATATTTTGTTGTAGACCTAAAGATGGCCTGCCGCATATTTGGACACATGGGAAGGCAGACAGCGGAAAATTATACCGAAAAAAAAAACAATAAATCTGCTCCAGTTGTGCACGCACAAAAAATCAATCCAAAGTGCGGCTAATCCTATAGAATAGCGTTCTCGAGTCCGTTTCAAAGACATTCTTATTTCTGCGGCGTCCTGCACTTTGCCACGTAGTACCGTACACTTTCTACAGCGTCCGGAGCACTCCCCCGGAGGTCCCGTACACTTTCTATGGCGTCCGGCGCACTCTTACATGGGTCCCGTACACTTTCTCCGGCGTCCGGGGCACTCTTGCATGGGTCCCGTACACTTTCTCCGGCGTCCGGGACACCCTTAGATGGGTCCTGCACACTTTCTATGGCGTTTGGCGCACTCTTACATGGGTCCCGTAAACTATCTACGGCGTCCGGCGCACTCTTAGATGGGTCCCTTATACTCTCTATTCTGTTCGGCGCACTCTTACATGGGTCCCTTACACGTTCTATGGCGTACGGCGCACTCTTACATGGGTCCCGCGTACTTTATATGGCGTCCGGCGCACTCTTACATGGGTCCCGCACACTTTCTATTCCGTTCGGCGCACTCTTACATGGCTCCCGCACACTTTCTATGGCGTTCGGCGCACTCACACATGGGTCCCGCACATTTCCTATGGCGTCCGGCGCACTATTACATGGGTCCCGCACACTTTTTAAGGCGTTCGGCGCACTCTTAGATGGGTCCCGCACACTCTCTATGGCGTCCGGCGTACTCTTACATGGGTCCCGTACACATTCTATGGCGTCCGGAGCACTCTTACATGGGGCCCGCACACTTTCTATTCCGTTCGGCGCACTATTGCATGGGTCCCGCACACTTTTTAAGGCGTTCGGCGCACTCTTAGATGGGTCCCGCACACATTCTATGGCGTCCAGCGTACTCTTACATGGGTCCCGTACACTTTCTATGGCGTCCGGCGCACTCTTATATGGGTTCCGTACACGTTCTATGGCGTACTACGCACTCCTACATGGGTCCCGTACACTTTCTATGGCGTCCGGCGCACTCCTACATGGGTCCCGAATACTTTCTATGGCGTCCGGCGCACTCTTACAAGAGTCCCGTACACTTTCTCCGGCGTCCGTGGCACTCTGGCATGGGTCCCATACACTTTCTCCGGCGTCTGGGGCACCCTTAGATGGGTCCTGCACACTTTCTATGGCGTTTGGCGCACTCTTACATGAGTCCCGTAAACTATCTACGGCGTCCGGCACACTCTTAGATGGGTCCCTTACACTTTCTACGGCGTTCGGCGTACTCTTGCATGGGTCCCGCACACTTTATATGGCGTTCGGCGCACTCTTACATGGGTCCCGCACACTTTTTAAGGCGTTCGGCGCACTCTTACATGGGTCCCGCACACTTTTTAAGGCGTTCGGCGCACTCTTACATGGGTCCCGCACACTTTTTAAGGCGTTCGGCGCACTCTTACATGGGTCCCGCTCACTTTATTTAGCGTCCGGCGCTCTCCTACATGGGTCCCGCACACTCTCTATGGCGTCCGGCGTACTCTTACATGGTTCCCGTACACGTTCTATGGCGTCCGGCGCACTCTTACATGGGGCCCGCACACTTTCTATTCCGTTCGGCGCACTCTTACATGGGTCCCGCGCACATCATGTTGCTTCCGGCGCACTCTTACATGGCTCCCGCACACTTTCTATGGCGTTCGGCGCACTCACACATGGGTCCCGCACATTTTCTATGGCGTCCGGCGCACTATTACATGGGTCCCGCACACTTTTTAAGGCGTTCGGCGCACTCTTAGATGGGTCCCGCACACATTCTATGGCGTCCAGCGTACTCTTACATGGGTCCCGCACACTTTCTATGGCGTCCGGAGCACTCTTGCATGGGTCCCGCACACTTTCTACGGTGTGCGGCGTACTTTTACATGGGTCCCGTACACTTTCTATGGCGTCCGGCGCACTCTTATATGGGTTCCGTACACGTTCTATGGCGTACTACGCACTCCTACATGGGTCTCTCACACTCTCTATGGCGTCCGGCGTACTCTTACATTGGTCCCGTACACGTTCTATGGCGTCCGGCGCACTCTTACATGGGGCCCGCACACTTTCTATTCTGTTCGGCGCACTCTTACATGGGTCCCGCGCACATCATGTGGCGTCCGGCGCACTCTTACATGGCTCCCGCACACTTTCTATGGCGTTCGGCGCACTCACACATGGGTCCCGCACATTTCCTATGGCGTCCGGCGCACTATTACATGGGTCCCGCACACTTTTTAAGGCGTTCGGCGCACTCTTAGATGGGTCCCGCACACATTCTATGGCGTCCAGCGTACTCTTACATGGGTCCCGTACACTTTCTATGGCGTCCGGCGCACTCTTGCATGGGTCCCGCACACTTTCTACGGTGTGCGGCGTACTCTTACATGGGTCCCGTACACTTTCTATGGCGTCCGGCGCACTCTTATATGGGTTCCGTACACGTTCTATGGCGTACTACGCACTCCTACATGGGTCTCTCACACTCTCTATGGCGTCCGGCGTACTCTTACATGGGTCCCGTACACGTTCTATGGCGTCCGGCGCACTCTTACATGGGGCCCGCACACTTTCTATTCCGTTCGGCGCACTCTTACATGGGTCCCGCGCACATCATGTGGCGTCCGGCGCACTCTTACATGGCTCCCGCACACTTTCTATGGCGTTCGGCGCACTCACACATGGGTCCCGCACATTTCCTATGGCGTCCGGCGCACTATTACATGGGTCCCGCACACTTTTTAAGGCGTTCGGCGCACTCTTAGATGGGTCCCGCACACATTCTATGGCGTCCAGCGTACTCTTACATGGGTCCCGTACACTTTCTATGGCGTCCGGCGCACTCTTGCATGGGTCCCGCACACTTTCTACGGTGTGCGGCGTACTCTTACATGGGTCCCGTACACTTTCTATGGCGTCCGGCGCACTCTTATATGGGTTCCGTACACGTTATATGGCGTACTACGCACTCCTACATGGGTCATGAACACTTTCAATGGCGTCCGGATCGCTCCTACGTGGATCCCGTACACTTTATACGGCGTCCGGCGCACTTTTGAAGGGGTCCCGCCAACTTTCTTATGCGTCCGGCGCACTGTTAAATGGGTCCCGCATACGTCAGGCGCACTGCCCCTGAGGTCCCACACATTTTTTCTGACGTCCGGCGCCCTTACATGGGTCCCGCACATTTTCTTCGGCGTCCGGCGCACTCCCGCTGGGGTCCCGCTCAGATGCAAATAGCACCAACTCTGACCGGGGCCTCACGCAACGCCCACTCCCTCAACGACTACCGATAACGTTGTCCAACTCAAAATTTCAGCTTGAGAGGGTAATCGATTATCAAGTGGAGGTAAGTTTAGTTAAGTGGAGTGCCCCTGGAGTGACTATAGCCCCCTGAATGTGTGCTGTTTTCTTAAGATGGGTTTTCCAGTTATTTACGGATCAGAGGCTGTTGAAAGGAGTGGGCGTTGCGTGAGCGGAACACTCAAGTTTAGGGCCGTATAGGACTCTTCTCTGCTTGTTTCTAGCCGTTTTTTCAACATTACTGGTGAATTTAGACTCGGACCTCTTGATTTGCGGTGAAAACTCGGAGACTGATTTTATCGTGGACACTGCCTTTAAGTAGATGTTCAAAATTTGGTGGACTGCACTATACCTCGAGTGCTCTGTCCCTTAACTAGGTTTGAAAAGCACGCCCATGTCGATCACTTTTTCCGCAGGGCTACCGTAACCATTCTTGAACAAAACATGATAACGAATGTAAACACACGCTCATAACATGCGGGATATAAAAGACCGGAGGAGCGGTATGCATTCATTCACACACCGCTCTCCTCGAGAAGCCACTGGGGAGTGGCCGAGGAGGTCGAAATTCTGCAAACATGTTTGTTGGCTATTAGGATGTGCTCATAAGCATGCTGACACTTGGAAAAATTTTGAAGGAGGGTTACGGTAGCCCTGCGGAAAAAATGATCGGCATGAGCGTGCTTGTCTAGGTTTGCATCCACGTTTGCCCTTCCTCGGCATTGTGAGGATATTCTCGGAATGCACCCGCATGCTTTCCGTTACCGTTATTGGGGAACTTATCGAGATTGTAGTTTGCCCCTGACTCGCCTGCAATGTTGCCATCCGCTGCAAGTTTCTTGGCATAGGCCACCAGCCTATCCTCACACTCTTTCAGGTCCTCCTCTGAGTACTGCTGGTCATCCTTATGGGTCGATACTGAAAGGATGCATTGTTCGACGTTATGTGGACGAGATGAAGTGTATTTTCACCCATGTCCTGCACTCTTCGCAACGTCATCGGTTCGCTAGCCATCTTCTCTCCCCAATCGTTCTTCGAGACCAAAACTATGAAATGAGAGTCACTTTGTGGAGCTATGGTTTGCTTCCTATCTCAAGTAAACTCCAAATACCGTGAAACCGATTGCCACAACGGCATGAAATGATGCTATCAGTTGCATTTCTATATCTGACCGACCGACTCAAACTCAAAAATGAAAGTTGAAAAGCATTTTATAGCTTTGTGGCAATCGGTACCGCACGGTAATTTTTTTCTAGTCCTCTCTGAGGCCCCGGTCATAGTTGGATGAGCCGACGCCTCCAGCCCGGTCGATACACACAGAATGCATTGGAAATGGGATGCAAAAATAACTCGGTGTATCCCCCGCACCCCCGCACCCCCAACACCCACCCGGTCGATACGTATGAACAACACGGTGAGGTGAAGCTGAGAAAATCACTCGGTGTATCCCCCCGCTCCCCCCGCACCCCCCCGCACCCCCGCACCCCCAACACCCACCCGGTCGATACGTATGAACAACACGGTGAGGTGAAGCTGAGAAAATCACTCGGTGTATCCCCCGCTCCCCCGGCACCCCCCCCGCACCCCCCCCCCGGTCGATACGTATGTTTAAAATGATGGAGTGAGGTTGAGAAAATCACTCAATGTATCCGACGCGGTCGATATCCATGCAATACGTGGATGAGAAAATCACCGGGTGGGCGGGTCGAAGATAAAACATTGCGTATCACTAGAAAGCTAACCTTACTGCTACCTCCGTGACTTCACCATACTCGCCTTCACTATTTCTCTGAACAGGTGCAATCCTGTTGGCCACGTAATCATCGTCATATCTAGTTGGATGCATCGAGTGATTTTCTCAACCTCACTCCATCATTTTAAACATACGTATCGACCGGGGTGGTGTTGGGGGTGTTGGGGGTGCGGGGGTGTTGGGGGTGCGGGGGAGTGCAGGGGATGCAGATGCAAATAGCACCAACTATGACCGGGGCCTCAAGGAACCACGATGCAGCTATTATCTCGCTATCTTGGGAGCGGAGCGGTTGTTTCACCATTTCTATCATTGTGTTCTCTCATAAACAACCGCTAGAATTTCATGATAAAGCTATCATAGCGGCGTCGCGGCTGACTCCCATCTAGAGATCGACAATATGTGAAACCGTTGGCGTAAGAATCAAGATGATATTGGTGGTCGGTGAAACAGGACAAATCTGACGTATTGTTTTTATTGGCTGAATCGGTAGGTTGTGGTCGGAAACCTACCCGCCCAGAACTTGATGTGTTCTGAATGATCAGCTTTCCCGCTGTGTCCCGCGGAAAAATGCCCCGCGAACGCTTTAAAAATCATAATAATTTTGAATAAACGTATTTCGATTATTTTACAATGGAAAGATGCTATATCGAGGGTCCGGGAACCGAATGTGGACTCACTTAAATTTGCGTTTTAAGGGGGTCCCCTAACATTAAGCATCACGATGATACGATACGATGACTACTAGTTCCAAATAAAATTTAGATATCGCACTTTTTCGAATATTCGACTTTTCGAAAAAAAATCGACTTTTTTATCCGACTACAACAGTCGGATACTCTTCCGATTATTCGAGTCGGAACAAGTATAATGACTCCGATGGTTCGATACGATGACTACGACGATTCCATTCAACGGTAAAGATTACCCTTCACTTCCAAGCCAAAATCGGAAAAAAGTTGATGTCATTTCACGATATGGGACTTCCAACTGCGGCATCCAGAGAAAAACGCCGCAGTCTGTGCCAGAAATCGGATTCGACAACTCACCTGGAATTTGAGAACGCTTTAGTGATTGCCTGAAGTTTGATGTCGCATATTGTGAAATAACAAACTTTTCTCGACTTTGGCATGGATCAGTGGGTAATGGACAGCGGTGAATCGATTTATCGTAGTCGCACAACGCTCAATTTCAGGGCACACCCTTAAAAACGCAAATTTAAAAATTAACTTAGTGATATCGGTGAGCTTCACTAAAACTGAGTTCAAATTCGGTTTCCGGACCCCCGATATAGTATACAGTCATTGTTCAGTCGTCGAAAAACGTTCATTCAAATTTATTATGACTTCTGAATTCTTTTGCGGCGCATTTTGCTGCGGGGCACAGCGGGCCAGAGGATCATTCCTCAGGCAACTGGGGAGTCCAATCCGGCCACGATGTGCTTTCGATTCGACTACAAAGCGCTGTGGACGACGATACGGCCCCGTACTTCTCGAGTGTCAGGTGGCCTAATCGTCGTCCAAGTGAGAAGCACGTGCTGCAACACATAGGCGTTCCACTCGGCTACGACACGTTTTCGATTCGACAACGATGCAGTTTGGACGACGAGTGAGCCACGATGCTCTCGATTCGACACGTTGATTGATCGCTCCACAATTGATAAGGTGCCTATCGGCCGCACAGCACGTAAATAAGAGGCCTCATCTCGTAGAGAGCGCATTCGGCCTTCCGGGGCCGCTCCTGGAGGGTGACTACAAGTCACTTTCTGGACGAGTTTGCATCGCTGAGTGGGTCTCCCACACGGTCCTCAGAGAGGGAAGCTTCCTCGCTATCGATCGCGACGAGGATGATGTCCTTGCCGCAGACTGCAGTGGGGGTGACCCGTTGCTTCGGGCTGTGACATGGACAGTACCCTTGTTGGAGGAGACAAACTCCTATTGGAGGGGTGGCGGAAGTTAAGGCCGGTTGGAGCTGGGGCGAGGCAGAGACGTAGAGGGCGGCGGCAGTGGTAAGCTCGTCCCACGCCGCTGTCACCGGGTGGCTGTAGCAAAGCATCCACGAAGCTTAGTCAAAGAAATTATTTCTGAAAGTTTAGGTTCCTGGAAAAAGTAAAGATTTGGCATGGCCATTTTTTTCGAAAACTTGGAAATATACTCCATTAAAAAGAGAAGGTAAAAAAAATGGAAAAAGTTTTGAAATATTCCTGAGAACGATTTGGCGTAGAATAATTTGATTTTTGGGAAATGTAGTGAAATAGTTGAAATTATGATTTGGCAGTCGAGGTTGAACCGACCATTGATAAGAGTTGTGCAAAATGAGAGATCTCATTGTATAAGCTTTTCCGTAGAACATATCGAAGCTAAATCACGCGTGGTATGGAACAAACAGTTGATTTTACTTCACTTAATACGTGAAGATCGCGGCATTCCAGCTCCCGAACGAGCTTTTACTGCTTGCCTTATCACGCGTGATTTTGCTTTGATATGTTCTACGGATAAGCTCATACAATGCGAACTCTCGTTTTGCACAACTCTTATCAATAGTTGATCAAACTCGACTGCCAAATCATACTTTCAACTATTTCACTACATTTCCCAAAAATCAAATTATTCTACGCCAAATCGTTCTCAGGAATATTTCAAAACTTTTTCCATTTTTTTTACCTTCTCTTTTTAATGGACTATATTTCCAAGTTTTCGAAAAAAATCTTTACTTTTTCCAGGAACCTAAACTTTCAGAAATTTCATTTAATTTTCCTAAAGGTTTCCTTTCTAACATGATTTATGCCTGGCGTTGTGTAACTCCCACTAATGTCCTGCACACTCCCACTGATGTCCTGCACGTTTTCTACGGCGTTCTGAGCACACCCATTTGGGTCACAAGCACGCTCATGCCAATCATTTTTTTCCGCAGTGCTACCTTAACCCTCCTTTAAAACTTTTCCGAGCGTCAACTTGGATATGAACACATCGTAATAGCCAGCAATCATGTTTGCACAATTTCGACCTCCTCAGCCACTTCCCAGCGGCTTCTCGAAGAGAGCGGTTTGTGAATGAATGCATACCGCTCCTCTGCCATTTCATACCCCGCATGTTATGAGCGTTTGTTATCGTTCGTTATCATGTTTTGTTCAAGAATGGTTAGGGTAGCAAATGATCGGCATGGGCGTACTTGTATTTAGGTCCCACACACGTTGTACGGCGTCTTGCGCACTTCACTTGGTCACCGCACACTTTCTACGGCGTCCGGCGCGCTCCCACTTGGGTCCCGCACACTTTCTATGGCGTTCGGCGCACTCTGATTTGGGTCCCACACACTTTCTACGGCGTCCTGCGCGTCCCAATCAAGTCCCGCACACTTTCTACGGCGTTCGGCGCACTCTGATTTGGGTCACACACAATTTCTATGGCGTCCGACGCACTGTTATTTGGGTCCCACACACTTTCTACGGCGTCCTGCGCGTCCCACTCAAGTCCCGCACACTTTCTACGGCGTCCTGCGCACGCTCATTTGAGGCCCGTACACTTTCTACGGCGTCCGGCGCGCTCCCACTTGGGTCCCGCACACTTTCTACGGCGTCCTTTGCAACCCACTCGAGTTCCGCACACTTTCTACTGCGTCCTGCGCACTCTCAATTGGGTCCCGCACAGTTTCTACGGCGTCCGGCGCACTCTCATTTGGGTCCCGCACACTTTCTATGGCGTTCGGCGCACTCTGATTTGGGTCCCACACACTTTCTGTGGCGTCCGACGCACTGTTATTTGGGTCCCACACACTTTCTACGGCGTTCTGCGTACGCCCATTTGGGTCCCGCACACTTTCTACGGCGTCCTGCGCACTCTCATTTGGGTCCCACACAGTTTCTACGGCGTTCTGCGCGCTCCCGTTTGGGTCCCGCACACTTTCTATGGCGTTCGGCGCACTCTGATTTGGGTTCCACACACTTTCTATGGCGTCCGACGCACTGTTATTTGGGTCCCGCACACTTTCTACGGCGTCCTGCGCACGCCCATTTGAGGCCCGTACACTTTCTACGGCGTCCGGCGCGCTCCCACTTGGGTCCCGCACACTTTCTACGGCGTCCTTTGCAACCCACTCGAGTTCCGCACACTTTCTACTGCGTCCTGCGCACTCTCAATTGGGTCCCGCACACTTTCTACGGCGTCCGGCGCACTCTCATTTGGGTCCCGCACACTTTCTACGGCGTTCGGCGCACTCTGATTTGGGTCCCACACACTTTCTGTGGCGTCCGACGCACTGTTATTTGGGTCCCACACACTTTCTACGGCGTTCTGCGCACGCCCATTTGGGTCCCGCACACTTTCTACGGCGTCCTGCGCACTCTCATTTGGGTCCCACACAGTTTCTACGGCGTTCTGCGCGCTTCCACTTGGGTCCCGCACACTTTCTACGGCGTCCGGCGCGCTCCCACTTGGGTCCCGCACACTTTCTATGGCGTTCGGCGCACTCTGATTTGGGTTCCACACACTTTCTATGGCGTCCGACGCACTGTTATTTGGGTCCCACACACTTTCTACGGCGTCCTGCGCATCCCATTCGAGTCCCGCACACAGTTTCTACGGCGTTCTGCGCACGCCCATTTGGGTCCCACACAGTTTCTACGGCGTTCTGCGCACGCCCGTTTGGGTCCCGCACACTTTCTACGGCGTCCGACGCACTCTCATTTGGGTCCCACACAGTTTCTACGGCGTTCTGAGCACGTCCATTGGGGTCCCGCACACTTTCTACTGCGTCCTGCGCACTCTCATTTGGGTCCCACACAGTTTCTACGGCGTTCTGCGCGCTCACACTTGGGTCCCGCACACTTTCTACGGCGTCCGGCGCGCTCCCACTTGGGTCCCGCACACTTTCTATGGCGTTCGGCGCACTCTGATTTGGGTCCCACACACTTTCTATGGCGTCCGACGCACTGTTATTTGGGTCCCACACACTTTCTACGGCGTCCTGCGCATCCCATTCGAGTCCCGCACACTTTCTACGGCGTTTTGCGCACGCCCATTTGGGTCCCGCACACTTTCTACGGCGTCCGGCGCGCTCCCACTTGGGTCCCACACACTTTCTATGGCGTCCGACGCACTGTTATTCGGGTCCCACACACTTTCTACGGCGTCCTGCGCAACCCACTCGAGTCCCGCACACTTTCTACTGCGTCCTGCACACTCTCATCTGGGTCCCGCACACTTTCTACGGCGTCCGGCGCGAGAGCAGTGTGTGAATGAATGCATACCGCTCCTCTGCCCTTTTATACCCCGCATGTTATGAGCGTGTGTTATCGTTCGTTATCATGTTTTGTTCAAGAATGGTTAAGGTAGCCCTTCTGAAAAAATGATCGGCGTCCGGAACGCTCCTGCTTGGGTGTCGTACACCTTCTACGGCGTTCTGTGCACACCCATTCGGGTCCCACACACGTTCTACGGCGTCTTGCGCACTCGTACTGGGATCCCGCACACTATCTACGGCGTTCTGTGGCGCACTTCTGAGTCACACCGTGAGGCGTTCCCAAAAGGTACTTCCGAGATCCCGCCGCATTGATTGAAGCGTTCAATCATAAACAAATGCCTATCAGTGACGGTGTTTATTTCATTAGTTCATTTTTACGAATGAGTAAACGTCGGATGGTTTATAATAACATGTTTACGTGTTTTTGTTTTTCTTGACCCTCAATTTTGAGGTTCAGCAAAAATTGAGCTACCAACTTCAAAATTTGACAGGAGCTAGGTACAAACTTAACAAGCTCCCTGTCCAAAAATGAGCTCTCTAGCTCAACGATAAGTGTTCCAACAAGATCGTGAAGGCCAACTGAAAAAAAAGGAGATGAACATTTTTTCGACTAAAATGACGTGGCTTTGACACTTTTTCTCGAATCTCAGGTAACCATTCCGCACCATTTTTTGAACATTTATTCAGCTTTCTAAAGTATATTAAATGCAAAAAGAACGGTCTTCCTACGTTTACTCTGGACCCTGATACTGAGATCAGGGGTTGCGCGAAGGCGAATCAAAGCTAAATCTGGTGAGCGCTTCGCGCTCACCACAATAATTCTCGTGCATGTATTCATGGACGCTCAGGATTTGACGGGGCAACGCTTCAATCAATACGGCGGGATCTCGGAAGTACCTTTTGGGAACGCATCACGGTGTGACTCAGAAATGCGCCACAGAACGCCGTAGATAGTGGGCGGGACCCCAGCCGGAGTGCGCAAGACGCCGTAGAAAGTGTGCGTGACACAAATGAGAGTGCGCCTGACGCCGTATAAAGTGTGCGGGATCCAAATGAGAGTGCGCCGAACGCCATAGAAAGTGTGCGGGACTCAAGTGGGAGTGCGCCGGACGCCGTAGAAAGTGTGCGGGACCCAAATGAGAGTGCACTGGACGCCGTAGAAAGTGTGCGGGACGCAAGTGGGAGTGCGCAGAACGCCGTAGAAAGTGTGCGGGACCCAAATGAGAGTGCGCCGGACGCCGTAGAAAGTGTGCGGGATCCAAGTGGGAGTGCGCCGGACGCCGTAGAAAGTGTGCGGGGCCCAAGTGGGAGTGCGCCGGACGCCGTACGAAGAGGGCGGGACCCAATGAGAGTGCGCCGGAGGCCGTAGAAAGTGTGCGGGACCCAAGTGAGAGTGCGCCGGGCGCCGTATAAAATGTTTCGGTACCCAAGTGGAAGCGCGCAGGACGCCGTAGAAATTGCACGTGGCTCCAGTGGGAGTGCGCAAGACGCCGTAGAATGTTTGTGAGACCCAAGTGGATCTGCGCCGGGCCCCGTATAAAGTGTGCGGTACCCAAGTGAAAGTGCGCCGGACGCCATAGAAAGTGTGCGGGACCCAAGTGGACTCGAACGCTAACGTCGGACAGGGAACGAAATTCTCATGCCGTAAAATAGGGTGTTTTTTTGTGTGTCGATTGCGTCCAACACTACTCATTCTACGACATCATGGAAAAAATTTACAACTATGTTCTTTTAATTTGCCTGTACACACCGAAACTCAGCCTAAATTGGAAATGCTTAGCCATTCTAATCTCCTTATACTTACATTATCATGTACCTTCTGCTTTCTTTTAAAATAAAACAAAGAAGTCCAGGAATAATTTCCCGAGGTAGCAAAAATTTTCATGATGTCATGTAATGAGTAGTGTTGGACGCAATTGACACATCCAAACACGCTATTTTACGGCATGAGTATCTCGTTCCCTGTCCGACGTTAGCGTTTGAGTCCCAAGTGGGAGTTCGCCGGGCGCCATAGAAAGTTTGCGGGACCCAAATACAAGCACGCCCATACCGATCATTTCTTCCGCAGGGCTACCGTAACCATTCTTGAACAAAACATGATAACGAACGATAACACACGCTCATAACATGCGGGTATAAAAGGGCAGAGGAGCGGTATGCATTCATTCACACACCGCTCTCTTCGAGAAGCCACTGGGAAGTGGCTGAGGAGGTCGAAATTGTGCAAACATGATTGTTGGCTATTACGATGTGCTCATATCCAAGCTGACACTTGTAAAAGTTTTGAAGGAGGGTTACGGTAGCCCTCCGGAAAAAATGATCGGCATGAGCGTGCTTGTGACCCAAATGGGTGTGCGCAGGACGTCATAGAAAGTGTGCAGGACGTCATAGAAGGGGGGGGGGGCAGGGCATCAGTGGGTTGACTTTCAGTTAACACCACCAGGCATAAATCATGTTAGAAAGGAAACCTTCAGGAAAAATAAATAAAATTCCTGAAAGTTTAGGTTCCTGGCAAAAGTAAAGATTTGGCATGGCCATTTTTTTCGAAAATTTAGAAATATACTCAGTTAAAAGGGGAAGGTAAAGAAAAATGGAAAAAGTTTTGAAATATTCCTGAGAACGATTTGGCGTAGAATAATTTGATTTTTGGGAAATGTAGTGAAATAGTTGAAAGTATGATTTGGCAGTCGAGTTTGAACCAACTATTGATAAGAGTTGTGCAAAACGAGAGATCGCATTGTATGAGTTTATCCGTAGAACATATCAAAGCAAAATCACGCGTGATAAGGCAAGCAGTAAAAGCTCGTTTGGGAGCTGGAATGTCGCGATCTTCACGTATTAAGTGAAGTAAAATCAAGTGTTTGTTCCAAACCACGCGTGATTTTGCTTTGATATGTTCTACGGATAAGCTCATTCAATGCGATCTCTCGTTTTGCACAACTCTTATCAATATTTGGTTAAAACTCGACTGCCAAATCATACTTTCAACTATTTCACTTTACGTATTAGATGCGTGATGGCGCGGAACTGCGACAACCCACTGACTCCGGACCGTGATTTCACTTTATTTCCCGAAAAACAAATTATTCTACGCCGAATCGTTCTCAGGAATATTTCAAAACTTTTTCCATTTTTCTTTACCATCCCCTTTTAACTGAGTATATTTCTAAATTTTCGAAAAATTGGCCATGCCAAATCTTTACTTTTGCCAGGAACCTAAACTTTCAGGAATTCAACTATGAATTGAAATTGGAACTGGTAAACAATCTACTTTATTGATACGCCACTCAGGCAAACCATCGCTCGGAGCGGGACCGGAGAGCGACTCGAGCGACGCTGTCTCTCCGCTCCGAGCGAAAATTAGCCATCTACTCGGGCCACAGCAGCCGCTCTCCGGGCGACCGCAGTCCCGCTCGGAGCGATATTCAGTCGCACTTGGCACTGCGGTCGCTGTCCGGGCGATTTTCGAAATTTCCCCTAGTTTTTCTTTATATTCGCCTCTTCTCGAAAGGTGCGTGAATGTCGCGGTTCACGGCAAAGAACTCCCCGCCTCGGTCCGCAACAAGGGCGTAACCTTCGCCGAGGTCTGCGGTGAGGAGCCACCCTCCTCGCGGACCACCCCCCCCCCCAGGTGTGGGATCCCCTATCCCTCAGCCGTCAAAAATATGCTGGGCTCCGGAGAGGGACTCCAAGTCACCTTCCAGGGCCGGCATCAGAATGCCTAATGAGGACTCGAGTGAGATGAGGCACCTTTCATACCGGCTGTGTATGTGATAAACACATTAGGACGATATCATTCGCTTTACCATGTTTTTTTTCATGTCTGCCACTGCACCACGCACTCTTCAATGGTCGCTCTGATGATGGGCTACAGACTTACTCAGACAATGGGGTGGACCGACGGCGGACAAAATGCGTACCGACAGCGGGATGGGCGACGTTTGGAACGCAATTTGCACGCGGTCGGCACGCAAATTCGCGCGGTCAATGCGCACTGCGACGCGGTCAGTACGAAATCCCACGCGGTTAGTACGCATCGCGGAGCGGTCAGTACGTCTTGCCACGCGGTCGGTACGCTATGTCGCGCTGTCGGTACGCACTGCCACACGATCAGTACGGTTTGCCTCGCGGTCGGCACATTTTGACACGCGGTCGATACGCACTGTGACGCGGTCGGTACGCATCTTCACGCGTTTGATACATAATGCCACTCGGTCGGTACGGAATGACACGCGATTAGTACGCATTTTCACGCGGTCGGTACGCACTGCCACGAGTTCGGGACGCCTTGACACGCCGTCGGTACGCATGGTCACGCAATCGGTACGCACTGCCACGCGGTCGAAACGTACTGTCACGCGGTCAATACGCATTCCCACGCGATCAGTACGCCAAGCCACGCGGTTAGTACGCATCGCCGCGCGGTCGAGACGTCTTGCCACGCGGTCGGTACAAATGTTGCACGTAGGATTGGCCGCGGTTAGTACGCACTCACACGCGGTAGGCCCGACTATATCCCGCGGTCAGTACAAAACTTTTTCGAAGACTTGACCTCTGTTAGTACGCATGCACGTGCGGCAGGTAGATTCTGTTTCATTTCAAGTGAACTCCTGTTTTCGATTATCACAGCATAGAGCGGTGGCTTTTTCGTCGGAAACTCCTTATCACTAATTGTATTTCATCAAAGCCCACCGCTCCACTGCTGATGATAATCGGAGTCTACAGGTCGCTAGGGATTTACCAAAGCTTATGTGTTGCTCTCAATCAAATGGCTCTCTTTCAAAACGCATTAATACTCGGATGCAGGGTTTGTGACAAAAAAAATTGGTTTCTATCATGAAAGTGTATATCTGGTCCCAAAGAGTGAAAAATAAGCAAAAGTTGGGAGTGGGGGTGGGGATTGGGGAAGCGCACAAAAAAGTTGGAACAGCCCAACACTGCTGGCTTTCCAACCGCAAATGACGAGCTTGTTCAATCAACAACATCTGAAGTCCAGTTCGCTTAGATGAGTCCGTGCGGAGCAAGCAAAGGAGCGGTCGGTCATGGCAAAATAAGGATATCTCGAAATGATAAACCCGATACGCCCTACTTCGACCGGCTCAGAATGAGGGAGCGAGGCCCCTGTCAGAGAAAAATCGCCGTGGCCTACTTGGTCGATACGTATGAAAAACGTAGACGATGGAGGTTGCAAAAAACACCGTTGTGGCCAGCTGTGGCTGACGCGGTCAATATGTATGAATTATGTGCAACGATATCATGGACATCATTCATTTCTTTTGTTATATCATGTGAACATCGGTCGAGTCAGCCGCATCGGGTGTTTTTTCCACCTTAGGCGCTCGTCAGACTTCGTCGAAAAACCTGCTGAGTCCGACTGAGTCCGAATGAGTCCGACTGAGTTCGGTTGCCCCAGCGCCAACCAGTTCCTCTGCGAAACATGCAATTGATAGTGACGATTATCACCTCAGCTGTGAATCGGAACGTGTTTGGTGGCTATTTTTTTTTGTTTTCAACATGTCTTTGTCTTCAACTCGTAAGCCATTTTTAAGAATCATCATTGGATAGATGGGGTGAGGATGATTTCGGTTGGGACGCAGCGGGACTCAGTCGGTGCATTGGCCCCGCCCTTGTACGCATGAGAACCATCAGTATCGACCGGGTGGATTGCGGTGGGCATCAGGCGGTCGCAGTCGGACTCGGTGGGTTGATTTTTTGCACCCGTCTCCCACGAATTCGGTGCGTATCGACCCGGTGGGACTCAGTGGATCCACCGACTATGACGGGGGCCTTACCACATTCATGTCTTTCGTGATTATCGACCGGGCTACGCCGATCGGCCAACTATGACCGAGGCCCTATCCGTTTCAAGCCTACCGCGTGTTTAGCTCAAAATCGCTCCAGCCGCGATCTAGCTGGAGAGGTTTAGTTTTGTTTAATTAGTGTTCATGAAGAATAACTATATTTGGCGCTGGCAGACCAGCCGCGCTAAATCGTTCTGTCGTGCTTGCACGTTTTTTTCCCTTGGAAATTTCACTCATTTTCACTTCATTGGTGACCAGATAGACACCTTCATGATGAAGACTCAACAATCTTTTTATCTAGAGCGCTTCTTTTAGACATTCATGCGCGCCATTCTAATGAGAGCAATGCATACGTGCTGCTTCCGCGTGCTTACCAACCGCTGACACTTCAAATAAAACTTCCGTATTAGGAGGCATTTTACTACGTTTCCTCAGCTTATGATGGCATTTCTTGCATTTTACAATCTTCCATTTTTGCTCTCGCATTTTCTTCCTTTGTCCCCTTCCTTATCTTTCTAGAAGAAATTCAATGTGTTAATCGTGTTGTGAGATCAGTACCCGTGTGTTTTAATTAACGAATCCTCGTGGGATCGAATGTGCTCGTTGATAGTGATTCTAAGCCTTTTCCAATGGCATACGTCAGCTGTTGAAACTGCTTGTACAGTCGTTATGGGGCCGAAAATCCGCTCCGCGATCGCAGCGACTCGCTGCTGCAGCATGTTGCACAATTATAATCTAGCTGGGAGAAGGGATAATTGTGTCGGGAGCTAGTCCAGCACGATTATCGGCGTGCTGCGTGCTGCATGCTGCAACCGCGGCTGTCCTCAACTGCGGAGCGGAGTTTCGCCCCGATAACGGCAGTACGGAGTCTTCCAGTGTCTATTTGCTGCCAACAAATATTCATATTTTATCCACAGAAGATAATCTTGCTCTTTTTGTCAAGAAAATTTTCATTCGAGTCTAGGTAAAGTCTATTGTCAATAAGTTTTGCGAGCTTCCAAAACATCAAATGTAAAATATCAATAGTAAACCATTCTTAAGCATTACCACACCAAGAAGAACAAGAAGATGAAGAATAGTAAAATTAAGAAGGGCAAGACGATCGAGATCACGAGAGAGAGCAAGAAACTTCTATAGAATAACGAGATCAAGAAAAAAGGCAAAAAGTGAAAGAAGAAGAAAATCCTACTTGCCAAACTCTCCCCACGGCCGGCGGTTGACTTTCTTGCACGTGGGCGCGCTATAAGTTTGCTAGGACACATGGCATCGCGTACTGTAGTCGTTGGGACAAGAGTCAGACTTTCCCATTCACGCCTCAACCTTCAAGTTGGAACTGCAGTTCTAGCCAGATTCAGCAGTTTTGACGGTATACACAAGCCTTTCGTGCTCTACAAACACTGATAGGGTCCTTATAATACCACGCAACTACAGAAGGAATGATACATTGTTGTGTTTTCTCGCGCGAACTTTATTCGAAGGCGGTGTTGATTCATCAAAACGTCCAGTTAGCTGACATTAGATGAGAAGCGAATTGTGTCCGGAGGATATTCCGGAAACGTGGCTCATTGCTCGTGATCAGAAAGGATGCAGAGGCCCCACGTTTACGTTCAGGTAGGTTTGACCCTCACTGAAGGCACAGTACACCCTTAGTCATACATTTTGAGATTTTTATTTGAGTGTGTAGTAGACCCCCCTATCTAACACGTGCCAAGGATCTCAATTCCTCCAAACAAGCAACCATCACAGGCCCGACCTCCTTCGCTCACCAACACGGGCCACACCCCTTAACAGATTTCCCAACTCGATAGCGGCTGGATGGATGGATGAGTTTTCAACAAGTCTTCGTTCTTCAGTCCACTGCCGGACTGTCTCCATGTCCTGGCTCGCTCTCGCGCAACGATAGCGAATGAAGAGAAATACAGACCTGAGACAACTCGTCCACCTATTTCTCCTCCTCAGAATATAGGCATCTTTAAGGAGCCATAACTCTTTTCATAGAAGGCCGTGGGCGATTTCAAAGATACCACTGTGGTCAGCGGGTAACTCTCTTCAACTTCAACATTAAACCACTTTTCTGGGAGTCCTATACCTTTAAAGGCAGCATACACGCTCGTAAACGTAATTGAGATAACTACGGAATTAGAATGGTATGGCACAGAGCACAACGGTCACGCATTTTAGAGCCTCAAAACGACCCACGATGACGCTACATGAGTAGGAAGTTGGCCCTGCCTCTGTATCTGCCCGCCCCTGTGTTTGCGTCCTCTTCCAAAACAGGGGTGCTAGGCTATTCTCATCATCAGCAACGTTTGTGGGTCTCTGCCAATGCGTAGCTAGATGCCTCCGAGGGCGCGGCCTGAAACGCCGCCCCATTCCATGTAGCGAGAATTTAAGGGTTTTTAGCTACTATAGCCAAAACCCGCATATTCTTGTGTCGTTCGAACCATTAGTTCTCTCTGACGCTAAACCCGTATATTCTCGCTATAATTTTGTAGCGAGAATCTACGGATTTAGCGGCAGGCTGTGATTGAAATGCAATCTTAACCCGCGTTGGCTACGCGGAACGCAGGGATGCCGTTCAATCAGTCCTGGCCCAGTCAACCCACGAATAACTTGACACTGTGGGTGGTCGTGGAGGGCGACCCGGTGTCGCTCTCTGGAAGACCTTGCTAGAGACAATTTTGGCCGCTGGGGTGCGGGCCGTGGGGAAGAACGGCGATGCACTCGATCGCAGCAGAGATCGTCTTTCTAGTACAGATCAAGACTTTGTGGGTCGATCGACCGTGTGCTGCAACGAGAATAAGCGTAGAATATGCGGGTGCTGTAGCGAGAATTTACGTAGAATATGCGGGTGCTGTAGCTAAAATTCCACCAACTGAGGCTAAACTTTCCGTAATTTACGTAAAATCTCGGGTCAAAATTAGACTAGATGCCTCCGGAAACTCTGGGCATCTCTGGTTTCCGTGTGAGGCATTTAGCTACGCGTTGGCGGAGGTGGTGGAATAAGTACAGTAGATAAACCACACATCGACGACGGTAGAAATAGCCCAACTTCCCTGTTTTAGAGAAGGACGCAAATACAGGGGCGGGCAGATACAGGGCGGGACCAACTTCTTAGTCATGTAGCGTCATCGTAGGTCGTTTCTGACGCTTCAAAATGCATGGGCGTTGGGCTCGGTGCCATATAATTCTGATTCTGTTGTTATCTCAATTACGTTTGCGAGCGTGTATGCTGCCCTTAAGGCGAACGTCAGCAAGAGCCCAGGACAAAACCACACAAAACAAGTTTAAACCGGCTACAATTACTAGGATAACTACGCCCGTCCATGCTGTTGCTCCATCCTCAAATAACGAGTTTTTCAAGATCACTAACTGTTTAGAAGAAAACGAGTTTTGGGCTCGGGATAGATGAAGCCAGATGTGTGCATCAAGTTGTGAATTAGACAACTATTATAATCAAAGAAATTGCCCCTTTCAGTGGTTCTTGTCGGATTCTCAGTTTTGAAGACCCAGCTGTCACAGAGACCAGCCCATCTGATTTTCTACCGGAACAAAAATAGGTCAAACCTTTCCAGGGAAGACTTTTCTTTTAATGAACTGGTAGACTAAAAGCGCAAGCGCTCGAGATTTCGTTACCTGAAGACAACAGACACGCTCGAAAAAGTTGTTGAGTTAAAGTCTGTCCGAATGAGACCGTCCGCCCAGGCGGTCGGCGTGCGTGTCGAACGGGAATCGAGAGGGCATTTGTTGGACATGTGAATTGACTAACAAGAAGACGAGACGAGAAAGAGGGAAGATTCCAGTCAGGTGGTTGCAGCCCCGCGAAGACTCTTCCACGAAAACTTCGCACCTACCCCAAGCCGAACGCTTGGGGCGGACATTCTCCTTCGGCCAGACCTTACCTACGTTACTAGGGTCTTATGGCTCCTAATAGAATGGTCACGCCGTTGTAAGCGTCAAAAACGAGTCAAAACTACTAAATACTAAGTGCAAATCGAAAAATTTCTGCAACCACGCCCCAAAAACAAACTCGTTCAGACAGATCGTTCTAATACGGTGACTTTTGCTGGTTTTTGATGCTTCCAACGAGGTGAATGTTCCAGTACAGGCTGGAAGAGTATATAGTCTTTTCAAACTCGACCGTATTGTTGCTAATATTCGCTGTTTCAACCGCGCGCTGAGCAACTCGTCAACTTTCACCCGATAAACAAATCAACCGTTGTTCCTCTATTTGCATACAGTTTTAGTTGGTTCCCCATACTACCAGCCCCGAACCCCTCGATTTATGTCACGAAAGCGATATCATTTTTGAGTGTGTCTGCTGCCTTTAATAAGCACGTGCATTTGCGTATGTACACACACTTGCGTACCGACCGTGCAGACTGACAAACCGACCACACCCACCAGTCTGCTAGCGTACTCAATGCGGGCGATTGCGTGTTGAACGCGAACCCTTGCGCACCGACCGCGCACTGTCTAACCGATATCATCCACCAGTTTGCTTGCGTACTGAATGCGGGCGATTGCGTATTGAACGCGAAGAATTGCGTACCGACCGCGCTAACTGACAATACGACCTCACCGACCAGTTTTTTTGCGTGCTGAACGCGGGCGATTGCATACTGAACGCTGACCCTTGCGCACCGACCGCGCACTGTCTAACCGATATCATCCACCAGTTTGCTTGCGTACTGAATGCGGGCGATTGCGTATTGAACGCGAACAATTGCGTACCGACCGCGCTAACTGACATTACGACCTCAAAGACCAGTTTTTTTGCGTGCTGAACGCGGGCGATTGCGTACTGAACGCTGACCCTTGCGTACCGTCCGCGCAGATCGTCAAACCGATCTCAACCACCAGTTTGCTAGCGTATTGAATGCGGGCGATTGCGTATTGAACGCGAACAATTGCGTACCGACCGCGCTAACTGACAATACGAACTCACCGACCAGTTTTTTTTGCGTGCTGAACGCGGGCGGTTGCGTACCGAACGCGACCACTTGCGTACTGACTGCGTATGCTCACGTACCAAACGCAGCGAAAAGTCATAATCCGTACTGACCGCGCGCAAGGATGAACGCGCGCGGTCAGTACGTCTCTATGGAATTTCGCGAGCGGTTGGTACGCAGCCCAGGCGTATCGACCGCGTGCACTATTTCGTTTGCGCGGTCAGTACGCAAATGCGCGCGTTCGACACGAAATGCATTTTTTGCCCGCGGTCAGTACGATAGTGGCACGCGGTCAGTACGAAACGCGATTTTTCGCCCGCGGTCGATCCACCCCATTGTCTGAGTTAGGCTCGGGGAAATCGCACTGGCTGTATTCGTGGAGACGAAAGAAGACAGAAATCGGCCAGGTGATCCGATTTTCCTGCCTGAGTAGTCGCAGAAAGCGAAAAGACAAGGAAAAAAAAACGGAAACTGATTGTGCAAGGGGCGCCGTGACGGCTCGGCTTGGCCTGCAAACACTTCATGAGATCCTGCACACTTTTTCACGGCGTCTGACGTATTCCCATTTGGGTCCCGCACATTTTTTGTGGCATCTGACGCACTCTCTCTTGGGTCCCGCACACTTTATCCGGCGTCCGGCGCACCACCAATTGGGTCCGTCCAGTATACTTTGTCCAGCGTCTGGCGCACTGTCACTGGGGTCCCGCACACTTTATCCGGTGTCCGACGCACCGTCAATTGGGTCCCGTATACTTTGTTCAGCGTCTGGCGCAAAGTCACTGGGGTCCCGCACATTTTATCCGGCGTCCGGCGCACCAACAATTGGGTCCGTCCCGTATACTTTGTCCGGCCTAGGGCGCACTGTCTCTGGGGTCCCGCACACTTTATCCGGAGTCCGGCGCACCGTCAGTTGGGTCCCTTATACTTTGTCCAGCGTTTGGCGCACTGTCGCTGGGGTCCCGCACACTTTACCCGGAGTCCGGCGCACCGTCACTGGGGTCCCGCACACTTTATCCGGCGTCTGGCGCAATGTCACTGGGGTCCCGCACACTTTATCCGGCGTCCGGCGCACCAACAATTGGGTCCGTCCCGTATACTTTGTCCGGCCTCGCGCGCACTGTCACTGGGGTCCCGCACACTTTATCCGGAGTCCGGCGCACCGTCAATTGGGTCCGTCCCGTATACTTGGTCCGGCCTCGGGGGCACTGTTACTGGGGTCTCACACACTTTATCCAGCGTCCGGCTCACTGCCACTTAGGTCCCACAGTTTATCACTCAGAGAACAACAGATTCTGCGCCTATCTATATCTGGAGTTGGCACCGCTGTCGCCCCGAGAGCGACCGGACAGCGGCCGAGGGGCGAACTGGCACCGGACTGGTACCGCGGTGCCAGTTCGCCCTCGGCCGCTGGCCGGGCGATGACGTCATAATTGGGAGGAGCCGGTGTCGCACCGAGCGATGGTTTGTCTGAGCAATTGAACCTTTTCTCGTTGAAAGAGATGGAACAACTATTTTGAGAGTTCCATGAGTACTTCGTGAGTGATTTTTGGAATGAAGGGTGGATCAGTTTTTGATTCTGATTTTTGTTAGTAACTAGGAGTTGAACGTCGATATAAAACTGTGTTGTAAAACTAGGATAGCCAAAACACACCCATTTTTTGTAAAAAAGAACTTTTATAAATGTATGTAATTCACTAAGGTGTAGCTACTAAAACAGTCATTTAAGTATGTGTAAAAATCACTTCTGCAACAACCTATCGAACTATAAGAGGTAAAAACTGAAACAAACATTAAAAAAGACCTTGAAACAGAACTATCTATCGTCCAAGTAAGAGTAGTAACTAGAACCGGAATAAACACTGAGGTTGTGCGGCAAAAATCTGCTTCTGCTACTACTCATTGTCCAAAATGAAGTGAAATACCATTCCTGAAATTTGGGCTCCGCAGAAAAGGTTAAGGATTTGGCATTGCTCTAAAATGTCGTGAAATAGTTCAATTAGATTTGGCTATCAAAGTGATTTTCTAAATGTAGTGAAATTGTTGAATTGTTTTGGCTTTTTTTGGTATAAGCAGACAACATAATCATTAAATGTAGTGAAATTGTTGCAAATCGATTTGGCAGGCGCTCTATGATTTATGAGAGTCAAACCACGCGTCAGAAGGTCCTCTGGCGGGCAAATGAAGAAAAAAAGGAAAAAAACTACTTTTCAATTACAATTTCTAAAATTTTAGCTTCCTGGCAAAAGTAATGATTTGGCAATGTTGTAATTTCAAGGAATCAAGAAACTGAAAAAAATAAAAAAAACGTCTTGAAATATCTTTAAAAATGATTTGGCACAAAATAACCACAAGTAATGAAAAAACTGGGAAATGTAGTGAAATGATTAAAATCGGATTTGGCGGTCAGTCATAGGCTAACTTTTTATAAATAGTGAGAGATGAGGTATAGGATTTTACAAGCTTCTCCGTTAAACTTATCAAAGCTAAATCAAGCGCGCATCGGATTTGAGCGTTACGTTTACATAGCTTGACCCACCCTGATTTCCGTATTACAGCTGCAGTGAAATGTTTTACGGTTTCCGTTGCGCGCTTGATTTAGCTTTGATAAGTTTAACGGAGACGCCTGTAAAATTCTATACCTCGTCTCTTACTACTTAAAAAAAGTTGGCCTACGACTGACCGCCAAATACGATTTTAATCATTTCACTACATTTCCCAGTTTTTTCATTACTTCTGGTTATTTTGCGCCAAATCACTTTTAAAGATATATCAAGACGTTTTTTTTTCTGATTTTTCTTTCTGATTTTTTCTTTCTGAACTTTCTGATTTCTTGAAATTATAACATTGCCAAATCATTACTTTTGCCAGGAAGCTAAACTTTCAGAAATTGTATATATTTTTCCCAAAGGTTCCCTTTTTGACCTGATTTTTGTTAAGCGATTCCCATTTTGGAGAGGCGAAACCTCTTATGACAGCTTCTGCCTTCCGTAAATAATGAAATCGGTACCAATCGGTGTTGTCTGAGAACCATATAGTCAAAAAAATGGAAGTAAGACCTGGTGAGGTTGCGGACTCGTCCCAACATACGGTGGTTTGTTAGTGGTATTACCCATTTTTCCGAAATAGCGGTGATAGATCGGTGAGTCTGTGTTTTCACTGATATGACTACATCTGTGGAAGCAATGAAAACAGAAGAACGTGTGACGCCCCGGTCAGACTTCGTCGAAAAACCTGCTGGGTCCCACTGAGTCCGGTTGCCCCCAGCGCCAACCAGTTCCTCTGCGAAACACGCGATTGATAGTGACGATTATCACCTCAGCTGTGAATCGGAACGTGTTTGGTGGCTGATTTTTCCTGTTTTCAACATGTCTGAATCTGATTTCCGTATCAGCAGCAGGTGGGGCAGAGCGCAGACGACGAGAGTCGAGATGCGGCGGGACTCGGCAGGTCGCAGTCGGCCGAAAAAAAAATGCACCCAAATCACGTGAGAAACACCTATATCGACCGGGTGGGGTGAGGATGGTTTCGGTAGGACTCAGTCGGACTCACTCGGTGCATTGGCCCCGCCCTTGTACGCATGAGAACCATCAGTATCGACCGGGGGGATTGCGGTGGGCATCAGACGGTCGCAGTCGGACTCAGTGGGTTCATTTTTTTGCACCCGTCATGCATGAATTCGATGCGTATCGACCCGGTGGGACTCAGTAGATCCACGGACTATGACGTGGGCCTCAGAGCGGAAACAAAAACTCACCGACCAATCTCACTTATTTCGAAAAAATGAGTGATAGCACAATCAGACTACAGTATGTTACGAAGAGTCCGCAATCTCATCAGGTCCCACATCTCAGAGAGAAAGCGCCACGGACGGGCCGTGAAGCTCACGGCCCGTCCGTGGCGCTTTCGCAGGGTCGTCCGCGGCCGACGACCGGACGATCCTTCACCGAAGCCGGTAAAGCGCCAGTAATGCGCCGCGGGCCACCCTGCTAGCGCCGCGGGGTCGTCCTGCAGGCGCCGGGGATCGTCCTGCAGACGCCGCGGATGGTCCTGAGAGCCGCCGCGGACCGTCCTCCCCGTCACAGTCATGACCAGTCCGCCTCTTCTCGAGAGGTGTCCAGGGCAGAGAAAGCCCCGCCTCGGTCCGGGCAAGGGCGTAGCCTCCGCCGAAGTCTGCGGTGAGGAGCCACCCTCCCCGCGGACCGCCCCCCCCCCAGCGACCGAAAATATGCTGGACTCCGGAGAGTGACTCCAAGTCACCTCCCAGGGTCGGGATCAGATTGCCGAATGAGGACTCCAGAGAGATGAGGCACCTTTTATACCGGCTGTGCATATGATAAACACATTAGGACGTGACCAATCGCTTTACCATGTTTTTTCATGTCTACCACTGCAGTCGTGCCTTCGGTCAAGTGAGATGTGAGTGAGTGAGATGAGGAGGTGGAAGTCGTTCAACTGCCGGTGCACCTCGGAATCACCCCCATCGAAAACAACCACCGCCGCGGAGGGGCCGTTAGACCAACCCGCTGTCAATCGTGCCGCGGATCAGCCGTCAAGCGCCGCGGACCGTCCGGAGAGCTCATCTGCGGCCGGGGACGGGCCGTGGGTTTTTCTGAGATTCATTGCTGTAGACTATAACTCCTAAAAATTGTGACCCTCAACCATAAAAAACGACCCTCGCTTTCCTACTGAGACCCCGTACACGTTTTGCGGCTTCATGCTCACTTCCAGTGGGGTTTCGCACACTTTCTACGGCGTCCTGTGCGTTCCCACTGGGGGCCCGCACACTTTCTGCGGCACCCTGCGCACTCTCACTGGGGTACCGTACACTTTCCACGGCGTCCCGCGCATTACCATTGGGAGCCCGTACGCTTTCTACGGCGTCCTGCGCACTCCCACTGGGTTACTGCACACCTTCTACGGCGTCCTGCACACTCTCACTGGGGTACCGTACACTTTCTACGGCGTCCTGCGTATTCTCTCTGGGGGACCGCACACTTTCTGCGGCGTCCTGCAAACTTCTCAAATCCAATTTACACCAACCGTCTCAAAGAGAGAACAATCTTGGCCGAAAGCCTATCATTAGCTGTGTTGATTTTCATTAGTTCATTTCTGAAAGTTGGGCTCCGCAGAAAAGGTCAAGGATTTGGCATTGCTCTCAAATGTCGTGAAATTGTGGTGAGCGCGAAGCGCTCACCTGATTTGGTTTTAAACTGCACGTGCGCAAACCCGCGATACCGAAATCGACGTTCTGAGAAAACTTGGAGAAGTGGTTGTTTTTCCATTGAAAAGAGCATAAAAAGTTAGGGCAAACACCCAAAAATGGTTTGGAATGGTGTACTAGTTTTCGAGAAAAATTGAATAACTCGCCAAGTTACGATGTTAATCTCCTTTTTTTTCAGTTGGCGTTCACGATCTTGTTGGTACACTTAAAGGCAGCATACACGCTCGCAAGCATAATCGAGATAACAGCATAAATAGGCACACACGGCCCGTACTATGTCGTCAACGACGTTTGAAGCGCTGAAAACTGTCTAGGATGACAATATTTGGCAATGGCGAGCAATCCTGTCTCGCCCGCCCGTATTTTCACTCCCTTTCGAGTACGAGAATGAGAATCGAAACTTGAGAAAACATGTGCTAACTTAGAATGATAGCACTATAAAAAGGGAGTGCAGTAGAGAAAAAACTCGCTTTACCTCAGTATAACATGTTTGTGCACTGATAAAATCCTCCATTTCAAGAGGTCAGCCAAAGCAGAGCGGCATTCTCGAAAGTGGACGAGAGTCAATAGGTATGCAGACATGTTATACTCAAGTAAACCAAGCTATTTCTCTCGTGCACTCCCATTTGATAGTGCTATCACTCTCAATTATCACACGTTTTCACAAGTATCGATTCTCATTCTGTTACTCGAAGGGGTGTGAAAATACGGGCGTGGAAGGCAAGATTGCTCATACATTGTCAAACATTGTCATCCTGGACAGTTTTCAGCGCTTCAAACGTCGTTGACGACATAGTACGGGTCGTGCGGACCTATCTATGCTGTTATCTCGACTATGCTTGCGAGCGTGTATGCTGCCTTCAAAGGCATCGTACACGATGAAAACCATGCTTGGGTTTTTGACGTTTTCGTGTTGGTAGATCCCTATAGTAACTAAATGTTGCAAGAAGTCCCCTCCAAAACGTCAAATTTTCAAGAAAAACCCATTTCAATAAAGCTCAAGACAAATTTGAAATTTCCGCCGACATCAACTTGGGATAGTTGCGCGGAGAACGCAAGGAACAGTTTTACGATTCGTTCCTTGGCGCTGCGTTGGAAGTTATTCACCAAGGACGCCATTCAGACGAGCGATCATTTTTTTCTTGAGCGAAGTTGAAAAGGGTTACTAACGTGCTGCTCTCAATGGTGTCAGCTGCTTTCGATCGATGTCGAACGCGAAATCGAGTGGTGTGTGCTTTGCGCCCTACGACGCGTCAACGCACGATCGCCGGCAGCGACCACGGAGTTTTGTTCCTTGTAACAACGGATCGACCCCAAGGCCGGCCCCCCAAACCCAGGAAGCCCTTTTGAGGAAAGCAAATCTTCATTTAGAGGTGATTTTGAAACTCCAAACGTTCTGAGTGACATTGTTATAGCCCACTAGTCCGACTGAACGCAAAAGCTGAAATTTGGTTTTCATCGTGTACGATGCCTTTAAAGTCGAGCTAGGAAGCTCATTTTTGAACAGGAGGCTGGAAATGGATGCAGGTCGCTCCTATCAAAATTTGGAGTTGAAAGCTCAATTTTTGCGGAACCTCAAAATTTAGGTCGAAGATAGGCAAAAACAAGTAAACATGTTTATACAAACCAGCCGCCGCTCACTTATCCTTAAAAATGAACTAATGAAAATCAACACAGTTACTGATAGGCTTCTTAACAAGATTGTGCCGTTCGAGACGGTTTTGGTTTCAAGCTGTACGAATTCGACGAGACCTTGAAAGTATTTTTCGGACCACCGTATGGTGTGAGTAGGTTTCCAAAAGCGCGCAGGATGCCATAGAAGGCATACGGGAACATGGTGAGAGTGGCAGGACGCTGTAGAAAGTGTGTGGGACCCACATGGGAGTGCGCCGGACGCCGTAGAAAGTGTGTGGGACCCATATGGGAGTGCGCCGGACGCCGTAGAAAGTGTGTGGGACCCATATGGGAGTGCGCCGGACGCCGTAGAAAGTGTGCGGGACCCATATCAGAGTGCGCTGGACGCCGTAGAAAGTGTGCGGGACCCATATGGGAGTGCGCCGGACGCCGTAGAAAGTGTGTGGGACCCGTTTGGGAGTGCGCCGGACGCCGTAGAAAGTGTGTGGGACCCAAGTAGAAGTGCGCCGGACGCCGTAGAAAGTGTGTGGGACCCATATGGGAGTGCGCCGGACGCCGTAGAAAGTGTGTGGGACCCATATGGGGGTGCGCCGGACGCCGTAGAAAGTGTGTGGGACCCATATGGGAGTGCGCCGGACGCCGTAGAAAGTGTGCGGGACCCATATGGGAGTGCGCCGGACGCCGTAGAAAGTGTGTGGGACCCAAGTAGAAGTGCGCCGGACGCCCTAGAAAGTGCGCGGAACCCAAGTGGAAGTGCGCAGGACGCCGCAGAAAGTGTTTGGGACCCAAGTGGGAGTGCGCAGGACGCCGTACAAAGTGTGCGGGACCCAAGTGGGAGTGCGCAGGACGCCGTAGAAAGTGTGCGGGACCCACATGGGAGTGCGCCGGATGCCGTAGAAAGTGTGTGGGACCCATATGGGGGTGCGCCGGACGCCGTAGAAAGTGTGTGGGACCCATTGGGGAGTGCGCCGGACGCCGTAGAAAGTGCGCGGGACCCATATGGGAGTGCGCCGGACGCCGTAGAAAGTGTGTGGGACCCATTGGGGAGTGCGCCGAACGCCGTAGAAAGTGTGCGGGACTCATATGGGAGTGCGCCGAACGCCGTAGAAAGTGTGTGGGACCCATATGGGAGTGCGCCGGACGCCGTAGAAAGTGTGTGGGACCCATATGGGAGTGCGCCGGACGCCGTATACAGTGTGCGGGACCCATATGGGAGTGCGCCGGACGCCGTAGAAAGTGTGCGGGACCCATATGGGAGTGCGCCGGACGCCGTAGAAAGTGTGTGGGACCCATATGGGAGTGCGCCGGACGCCGTAGAAAGTGTGTGGGACCCAAGTAGAAGTGCGCCGGACGCCGTAGAAAGTGTGTGGGACCCATATGGGAGTGCGCCGGACGCCGTAGAAAGTGTATGGGACCCAAGTAGAAGTGCGCCAGACGCCGTAGAAAGTGTGTGGGACCCATATGGGAGTGCAACATGACGCCGTAGAAATTGTGCGGGACCCAAATGGGAGTGCGCCGGACGCCGTAGAAAGTGTGTGGGACCCAAGTAGAAGTGCGCCGGACGCCCTAGAAAGTGCGCGGAACCCAAGTGGAAGTGCGCAGGACGCCGCAGAAAGTGTTTGGGACCCAAGTGGGAGTGCGCAGGACGCCGTACAAAGTGTGCGGGACCCAAGTGGGAGTGCGCAGGACGCCGTAGAAAGTGTGCGGGACCCACATGGGAGTGCGCCGGATGCCGTAGAAAGTGTGTGGGACCCATATGGGGGTGCGCCGGACGCCGTAGAAAGTGTGTGGGACCCATTGGGGAGTGCGCCGGACGCCGTAGAAAGTGCGCGGGACCCATATGGGAGTGCGCCGGACGCCGTAGAAAGTGTGCGGGACCCACAAGGGAGTGCGCCGGACGCCGTAGAAAGTATGTGGGATCCATTGGGGAGTGCGCCGAACGCCGTAGAAAGTGTGTGGGACCCATTGGGGAGTGCGCCGGACGCCGTAGAAAGTGTGCGGGACCCATTGGAAGTGCGCCGCACGCCGTAGAAAGTGTGCGGGACCCACATGGGAGTGCGCCGGATGCCGTAGAAAGTGTGTGGGACCCATATGGGGGTGCGCCGGACGCCGTAGAAAGTGTGTGGGACCCATTGGGGAGTGCGCCGGACGCCGTAGAAAGTGCGCGGGACCCATATGGGAGTGCGCCGGACGCCGTAGAAAGTGTGTGGGACCCATTGGGGAGTGCGCCGAACGCCGTAGAAAGTGTGCGGGACTCATATGGGAGTGCGCTGAATGCCGTAGAAAGTGTGTGGGACCCAGGTAGAAGTGCGCCGGACGCCCTAGAAAGTGTGTGGGACCCATATGGGAGTGCGCCGGACGCCGTAGAAAGTGTGCGGGACTCATATGGGAGTGCGCCGAACGCCGTAGAAAGTGTGTGGGACCCATATGGGAGTGCGCCGGACGCCGTAGAAAGTGTGTGGGACCCATATGGGAGTGCGCCGGACGCCGTATACAGTGTGCGGGACCCATATGGGAGTGCGCCGGACGCCGTAGAAAGTGTGCGGGACCCATATGGGAGTGCGCCGGACGCCGTAGAAAGTGTGTGGGACCCATATGGGAGTGCGCCGGACGCCGTAGAAAGTGTGTGGGACCCAAGTAGAAGTGCGCCGGACGCCGTAGAAAGTGTGTGGGACCCATATGGGAGTGCGCCGGACGCCGTAGAAAGTGTATGGGACCCAAGGAGAAGTGCGCCAGACGCCGTAGAAAGTGTGTGGGACCCATATGGGAGTGCAACATGACGCCGTAGAAATTGTGCGGGACCCAAATGGGAGTGCGCCGGACGCCGTAGAAAGTGTGTGGGACCCAAGTAGAAGTGCGCCGGACGCCCTAGAAAGTGCGCGGAACACAAGTGGAAGTGCGCAGGACGCCGCAGAAAGTGTTTGGGACCCAAGTGGGAGTGCGCAGGACGCCGTACAAAGTGTGCGGGACCCAAGTGGGAGTGCGCAGGACGCCGTAGAAAGTGTGCGGGACCCACATGGGAGTGCGCCGGATGCCGTAGAAAGTGTGTGGGACCCATATGGGGGTGCGCCGGACGCCGTAGAAAGTGTGTGGGACCCATTGGGGAGTGCGCCGAACGCCGTAGAAAGTGTGTGGGACCCATATAGGAGTGCGCCGGACGCCGAAGAAAGTGTGCGGGACCCACAATGGAGTGCGCCGACCGCCGTAGAAAGTATGTGGGATCCATTGGGGAGTGCGCCGAACGCCGTAGAAAGTGTGTGGGACCCATTGGGGAGTGCGCCGGACGCCGTAGAAAGTGTGCGGGACCCATTGGAAGTGCGCCGGACGCCGTAGAAAGTGTGCGGGACCCACATGGGAGTGCGCCGGATGCCGTAGAAAGTGTGTGGGACCCATATGGGGGTGCGCCGGACGCCGTAGAAAGTGTGTGGGACCCATTGGGGAGTGCGCCGGACGCCGTAGAAAGTGCGCGGGACCCATATGGGAGTGCGCCGGACGCCGTAGAAAGTGTGTGGGACCCATTGGGGAGTGCGCCGAACGCCGTAGAAAGTGTGCGGGACTCATATGGGAGTGCGCCGAACGCCGTAGAAAGTGTGTGGGACCCATATGGGAGTGCGCCGGACGCCGTAGAAAGTGTGTGGGACCCATATGGGAGTGCGCCGGACGCCGTATACAGTGTGCGGGACCCACATGGGAGTGCGTCGGACGCCGTAGAAAGTGTGCGGGACCCATATGGGAGTGCGCCGGACGCCGTAGAAAGTGTGTGGGACCCATATGGGAGTGCGCCGGACGCCGTAGAAAGTGTGTGGGACCCAAGTAGAAGTGCGCCGGACGCCGTAGAAAGTGTGTGGGAACCATATGGGAGTGCGCCGGACGCAGTAGAAAGTGTATGGGACCCAAGTAGAAGTGCGCCAGACGCCGTAGAAAGTGTGTGGGACCCATATGGGAGTGCAACATGACGCCGTAGAAATTGTGCGGGACCCATATGGGAGTGCGCCGGACGCCGTAGAAAGTGTGTGGGACCCAAGTAGAAGTGCGCCGGACGCCCTAGAAAGTGCGCGGAGCCCAAGTGGAAGTGCGCAGGACGCCGCAGAAAGTGTTTGGGACCCAAGTGGGAGTGCGCAGGACGCCGTACAAAGTGTGCGGGACCCAAGTGGGGGTGCGCAGGACGCCGTAGAAAGTGTGTGGGACCCATATGGGAGTGCGCCGGACGCCGTATACAGTGTGCGGGACCCATATGGGAGTGCGCCGGACGCCGTAGAAAGTGTGCGGGACCCATATGGGAGTGCGCCGAACGCCGTAGAAAGTGTGCGGGACCCATATGGGAGTGCGCCGGACGCCGTAGAAAGTGTGTGGGACCCATATGGGAGTGCGCCGGACGCCGTAGAAAGTGTGTGGGACCCATATGGGAGTGCGCCGAACGCCGTAGAAAGTGTGCGGGACCCACATGGGAGCGCGTCGGACGCCGTAGAAAGTGTGTGGGACCCATATGGGAGTGCGCCGGACGCCGTAGAAAGTGCGCGGGGCCCAAGTAGAAGTGCGCCGGACGCCGTAGAAAGTGTGTGGGACCCATATGGGAGTGCGCCGGACGCCGTAGAAAGTGTGCGGGACCCATATGGGAGTGCGCCGGACGCCGTAGAAAGTGTGTGGGACCCATATGGGAGTGCGCCGGACGCCGTAGAAAGTGTGCGGGACCCATATGGGAGTGCGCCGGACGCCGTTGAAAGTGTGTGGGACCCATATGGGAGTGTGCCGGACGCCGTAGAAAGTGTGTGGGACCCATATGGGAGTGCGCCGGACGCCGTAGAAAGTGTGTGGGACCCATATGGGAGTGCGCCGGACGCCGTAGAAAGTGTGCGGGACCCATATGGGAGTGCGCCGGACGCCGTAGAAAGTGTGTGGGACCCATATGGGAGTGCGCAGGACGCCGTAGAAAGTGTGTGGGACCCATATGGGAGTGCGCCGGACGCCATAGAAAGTGTGTGGGACCCAAGGAGAAGGGCGCCGGACGCCGTAGAAAATGCGTGGGACTCATATGGGAGTGCGCCGGACGACGTAGGAAGTGTGCGGGACCCATTTGGGAGTGCGCCGGGCGCCGTAGAAAGTGTGCGGGACTCATATGGGAGTGCGCCGGACGGCGTAGAAAGTGTGCGGGACCCATATAGGAGTGCCCCGGACGCCGTAGAAAGTGTGTGGGACCCAAGTGGGACCGCGCCGCACGCCGTAGAAAGTGTGTGCGACCCATACGGGAGTGCGCAGGACGCGGTAGAAAGTGTGTGGGACCCAAGTGGGAGTGCGCCGGACGCCGTAGAAAGTGTGCGGGACTCATATGGGAGTGCGCCGGACGACGTAGAAAGTGTGCGGGACCCATTTGGCAGTGCGCCGGACGCCGTAGAAAGTGTGCGGGACCCATATGGGAGTGCGCCGGACGCCGTAGAAAGTGTGTGGTACCCAAGTGGATGTGCGCAGGACGCCGTAGAAAGTGTGTGGGACCCATATGGGAGTGCGCCGGACGCCGTAGAAAGTGTGCGGGACCCATATGAGAGTGCGCCGGACGCCGTAGAAAGTATGTGGGACCCATATGGGAGTGCGCCGGACACCGTAGAAAGTGTGCGGGACCCATATGGGAGTGCGCCGGACGCCGTAGGAAGTGTGTGGGACCCATATGGGAGTGCGCCGGACGCCGTAGAAAGTGTGCGGGACCCATATGGGAGTGCGCCGGACGCCGTAGGAAGTGTGTGGGACCCATATGGGAGTGCGCCGGACGCCGTAGAAAGTGTGTGGGACCCAGTGGGGAGGGCGGCGGACGCCGTAGAAAGTGTGTGGGACTCATATGGGAGTGCGCCGGACGCCGTACAAAGTGTGTGGGACCCATATGGGAGTGCACCGGACGCCGTGGAATGTGTGCGGGACCCATATGGGAGTGCGCCGGACGCCGTAGAAAGTGTGTGGGACCCATATGGGAGTGCGCCGGACGCCGTAGAAAGTGTGTGGGACCCATATGGGAGTGCGCCGGACGCCGTAGAAAGTGTGTGGGACCCATATGGGAGTGCGCCGGACGCCGTAGAAAGTGTGCGGGACCCATATGGGAGTGCGCCGGACGCCGTAGAAAGTGTGTGGGACCCATATGGGAGTGCGCCGGACGCCGTAGAAAGTGTGTGGGACCCATATGGGAGTGCGCCGGACGCCGTAGAAAGTGTGTGGGACCCATTGGGAGTGCGCCGGACGCCGTAGAAAGTGTGCGGGACCCATCTGGGAGTGCGCAGCACGCCGTAGAAAGTGTGTGGGACCCATATGGGAGTGCGCCGGACGCCGTAGAAAGTGTGTTGGACCCATATGGGAGAGCGCCGGACGCCGTAGAAAGTGTGTGGGACCCATATGTGAGTGCGCCGGACGCCGTGGAAAATGTGTGGGACCCATACGGGAGTGCACAGGACGTCGCAGAAATTGTGCGGGACCCATATGGGAGTGCGCCGGACGCCGTAGAAAGTGTGTGGGACCCATATAGGAGTGCGCCGGACGCCGTAGAAAGTGTGTGGGACCCAAGTAGAAGTGCGCCGGACGCCGTAGAAAATGTGTGGGACCCATATGGGAGTGCGCCGGACGCCGTAGAAAGTGTGCGGGAGCCATATAGGAGTGCGCTGGACGCCGTAGAAAGTGTGTGGGACCCAAGTAGAAGTGCGCCGGACGCCATAGAAAGTGTGTGGGACCCATATAGGAGTGCGCCGGACGCCGTAGAAAGTGTGCGGGACCCACATGAGAGTGCGCCGGACGCCGTAGAAAGTGTGTGGGACCCATTGGGGAGTGCACCGGACGCCGTAGAAAGTGTGCGGGACCCACATGGGAGTGCGCCGGATGCCGTAGAAAGTGTGTGGGACCCATATGGGGGTGCGCCGGACGCCGTAGAAAGTGTGTGGGACCCATTGGGGAGTGCGCCGGACGCCGTAGAAAGTGCGCGGGACCCATATGGGAGTGCGCCGGACGCCGTAGAAAGTGTGTGGGACCCATTGGGGAGTGCGCCGAACGCCGTAGAAAGTGTGTGGGACCCATATGGGAGTGCGCCGGACGCCGAAGAAAGTGTGCGGGACCCACAAGGGAGTGCGCCGGACGCCGTAGAAGGTGTGTGGGACCCATATGGGGGTGCGCCGGACGCCGTAGAAAGTGTTTGGGACCCATTGGGGAGTGCGCCGGACGCCGTAGAAAGTGCGCGGGACCCATATGGGAGTGCGCCGGACGCCGTAGAAAGTGTGTGGGACCCATATGGGAGTGAGCCGGACGCCGTAGAAAGTGTGCTGGACCCATATGGGAGTGAGCCGGACGCCGTAGAAAGTGTGTGGGACCCATATGGGAGTGAGCCGGACGCCACAGAAAGTGTGTGGGACCCATATGGGAGTGCGCCGGACGCCGTAGAAAGTGTGTGGGACCCATACGGGAGTGCGCCGGATGCCGTAGAAAGTGTGCGGGACCCACATGGGAGCGCGTCGGACGCCACAGAAAGTGTGTGGGACCCATATGGGAGTGCGCCGGACGCCACAGAAAGTGTGTGGGACCCATATGGGAGTGCGCCGGACGCCGTAGAAAGTGTGCGGGACCCATTGGGAGTGCGCCGCACGCGGTAGAAAGTGTGCGGGACCCATATGGGAGTGCGCCGGACGCCGTAGAAAGTGTGTGGGACCCATATGGGAGTGCGCCGGACGCCGTAGAAAGTGTGTGGGACCCATATGGGAGTGCGCCGGACGCCGTAGAAAGTGTGTGGGACCCATATGGGAGTGCGCCGAACGCCGGAGAAAGTGGGTGGGACCCATAGGGGAGTGCGCCGTACGCCGTAGACAGTGTGCGGGACCCATTTGGCAGTCGGCCGGACGCCGTAGAAAGTGTGTGGGACCCATATGGGAGTGCGCCGGACGCCGTAGGAAGTGTGTGGGACCCATATGGGAGTGCGTCGAACGCCGTAGAAAGTGTGTGGGACTCATATGGGAGTGCGCCGAACGCCGTAGAAAGTGTGCGGGACCCATATGGGAGTGCGCCGGACGCCGTACAAAGTGTGTGGGACCCATATGGGAGTGCGCCGGACGCCGTAGAAAGTGTGTGGGACCCATATGGGAGTGCGCCGGACGCCGTAGAAAGTGTGCGGGACCCATATGGGAGTGCGCCGGACGCCGTAGAAAGTGTGTGGGACCCATATGGGAGTGCGCCGGACGCCGTAGAAAGTGTGTGGGACCCATATGGGAGTGCGCCGGACGCCGTACAAAGTGTGTGGGACCCATATGGGAGTGCGCCGGACGCCGTAGAAAGTGTGTGGGACCCATATGGGAGTGCGCCGGACGCCGTAGAAAGTGTGTGGGACCCATATGGGAGTGCGCCGGACGCCGTAGAAAGTGTGTGGGACCCATATGGGAGTGCGCCGGACGCCGTAGAAAGTGTGTGGGACCCATATGGGAGTGCGCCGGACCCCGTAGAAAGTGTGCGGGACCCACACGGGAGTGCGCCGGACGCCGGAGAAAGTGTGTGGGACCCATTGGGAGTGCGCCGGACGCCGTAGAAAGTGTGTGGGACCCATATGGGGGTGCGCCGGACGCCGTAGAAAGTGTGTGGGACCCATATGGGAGTGCGCCGGACGCCGTAGAAAGTGTGCGGGACCCACATGGGAGGGCGCCGGACGCCGTAGAAAGTGTGTGGGACCCATATGGGGGTGCGCCGGACGCCGTAGAAAGTGTGTGGGACCCATATGGGAGTGCGCCGGACGCCGTAGAAAGTGTGCGGGACCCACATGGGAGTGCGCCGGACGCCGTAGAAAGTGTGCGGGACCCATTGGGAAGTGCGCCGGACGCCGTAGAAAGTGTGGGGGACCCATTGGGGAGTGCGCCGAACGCCGTAGAAAGTGTGTGGGACCCATATGGGAGTGCGCCGGACGCCGAAGAAAGTGTGCGGGACCCACAAGGGAGTGCGCCGGACGCCGTAGAAAGTGTGTGGGACCCATTGGGGAGTGCGCCGAACGCCGTAGAAAGTGTGTGGGACCCATTGGGGAGTGCGCCGGACGCCGTAGAAAGTGTGCGGGACCCATTGGAAGTGCGCCGGACGCCGTAGAAAGTGTGCGGGACCCACATGGGAGTGCGCCGGACGCCGTAGAAGGTGTGTGGGACCCATATGGGGGTGCGCCGGACGCCGTAGAAAGTGTTTGGGACCCATATGGGAGTACGCCGGACGCCGTAAAAAGTGTGCGGGACCCACATGGGAGTGCGCCGGACGCCGTAGAAAGTGTGCGGGACCCATTGGGAAGTGCGCCGGACGCCGTAGAAAGTGTGGGGGACCCATATGGGAGTACGCCGGACGCCGTAGAAAGTGTGTGGGACCCATATGGGGGTGCGCCGGACGCCGTAGAAAGTGTGTGGGACCCATATGGGAGTGCGCCGAATGCCATAGAAAGTGTGTGGGACCCATTGGGGAGTGCGCCGGACGCCGTAGAAAGTGTGTGGGACCCATATGGGAGTGCGCCGGACGCCGTAGAAAGTGTGTGGGACCCATATGGGAGTGCGCCGGACGCCGTAGAAAGTGTGTGGGACCCATATGGGAGTGCGCCGGACGCCGTAGAAAGTGTGCGGGACCCATATGGGAGTGCGCCGGACGCCGTAGAAAGTGTGTGGGACCCATATGGGAGTGCGCCGGACGCCGTAGAAAGTGTGTGGGACCCATATGGGAGTGCGCCGGACGCCGTAGAAAGTGTGCGGGACCCATATGGGAGTGCGCCGGACGCCGTAGAAAGTGTGTGGGACCCATATGGGAGTGCGCCGGACGCCGTAGAAAGTGTGTGGGACCCATATGGGAGTGCGCCGGACGCCGTAGAAAGTGTGTGGGACCCATTGGGAGTGCGCCGGCCGCCGTAGAAAGTGTGCGGGACCCATATGGGAGTGCGCCGGACGCCGTAGAAAGTGTGTGGGACCCATTTGGGAGTGCGCCGGACGCCGTAGAAAGTGTGTGGGACCCATATGGGAATGCGCCGGACGCCGTAGAAAGTGCGTGGGACCCATATGGGAGTGCGCCGAACGCCGAATAAAGTGTGCGGGACCCATATGGGAGTGCGCCGGACGCCGTAGAAAGTGTGTGGGACCCATATGGGAGTGCGCCGGACGCCGTAGAAAGTGTGCGGGACCCTTATGAGAGTGCGCCGGACGCCGTAGAAAGTATGTGGGGCCCATATGGGAGTGCGCCGGACACCGTAGAAAGTGTGCGGGACCCATATGGGAGTGCGCCGGACGCCGTAGAAAGTGTGTGGGACCCATATGGGAGTGCGCCGGACGCCGTAGAAAGTGTGCGGGACCCATGGGAGTGCGCCGGACGCCGTAGAAAGTGTGTGGGACCCATGAAGTGCGCCGGACGTCGTAGAAAGTGTGCGGGACCCATATGGGAGTGCGCCGGACGCTGTAGAAAGTGTGTGGGATCCAAATGGGAGTGCGCCGGACGCCGTAGAAAGTGTGCGGGACCCATATGGGAGTGCGCCGGACGCCGTAGAAAGTGTGTGGGACCCATATGGGAGTGCGCCGAACGCCGTAGAAAGTGTGTGGGACCCATATGGGAGTGCGCCGGACGCCGTAGAAAGTGTGTGGGACCCATATGGGAGTGCGCCGGACGCCGTAGAAAGTGTGCGGGACCCATATGGGGGTGCGCCGGACGCCGTAGAAAGTGTGTGGGACCCATATGGGAGTGCGCCGGACGCCCTAGAAAGTGCGCGGAGCCCAAGTGGAAGTGCGCAGGACGCCGCAGAAAGTGTTTGGGACCCATATGGGGGTGCGCCGGACGCCGTAGAAAGTGTGTGGGACCCATTGGGGAGTGCGCCGGACGCCGTAGAAAGTGTGCGGGACCCATATGGGAGTGCGCCGGACGCCGTAGAAAGTGTGTGGGACCCATTGGGGAGTGCGCCGGACGCCGTAGAAAGTGTGCGGGACCCATATGGAAGTGCGCCGGACGCCGTAGAAAGTGTGTGGGACCCATATGGGAGTGCGCCGGACGCCGTAGAAAGTGTGTGGGACCCATATGGGAGTGCGCCGGACGCCGTAGAAAGTGTGTGGGACCCATATGGGAGTGCGCCGGACGACGTAGAAAGTGTGCGGGACCCATATGGGAGTGCGCCGTACGCCATAGAAAGTGTGTTAGACCCATATGGGAATGCGCAGCACGCCGTAGAAATTGTGCGGGACCCATATGGGAGTGCGCCGGAAGCCGTAGAAAGTGTGTGGGACCCATATGGGAGTGCGCCGGACGCCGTAGAAAGTGTGTGGGACCCATTGGGGAGTGCGCCGGACGCCGTAGAAAGTGTGCGGGACCCATATGGGAGTGCGCCGGACGCCGTAGAAAGTGTGTGGGACCCATATGGGAGTGCGCCGGACGCCGTAGAAAGTGTGTGGGACCCATATGGGAGTGCGCCGGACGCCGTAGAAAGTGTGTGGGACCCATATGGGAGTGCGCCGGACGCCGTAGAAAGTGTGTGGGACCCATATGGCAGTGCGCCGGACGCCGTAGAAAGTATGTGGGACCCATATGGGAATGCGCCGGACGCCGTAGAAAGTGTGTGGGACCCATATGGGAGTGCGCCGGACGCCGTAGAAAGTGTGTGGGACCCATTTGGGAGTGCGTCGGACGCCGTACAAAGTGTGTGGGACCCATATGGGAGTGCGCCGGACGCCGTAGAAAGTGTGCGGGACTCATATGGGAGTGTGCCGGACGCCGTAGGAAGTGTGTGGGACCCATATGGGAGTGCGCCGGACGCCGTAGAAAGTGTGTGGGACCCATATGGGAGTGCGCCGGACGCCGTAGAAAGTGTGTGGGACCCATATGGGAGTGCGCCGGACGACGTAGAAAGTGTGCGGGACCCATATGGGAGTGCGCCGGACGCCGTAGAAAGTGTGCGGGACCCATATGGGAGTGCGCCGGACGCCGTAGAAAGTGTGTGGGACCCATATGGGAGTGCGCCGGACGCCGTAGAAAGTGTGTGGGACCCATATGGGAGTGCGTCGGACGCCGTAGAAAGTGTGTGGGACCCATTTGGGAGTGCGCCGGACGCCGTAGAAAGTGTGCGGGACCCATATGGGAGTGCGCCGGACGCCGTAGAAAGTGTGGGACCCATATGGGAGTGCGCCGGACGCCGTAGAAAGTGTGTGGGACCCATATGGGAGTGCGCCGGACGCCGTAGAAAGTGTGTGGGACCCATATGGGAGTGCGCCGGACGCCGTAGAAAGTGTGTGGGACCCATATGGGAGTGCGCCGGACGCCGTAGAAAGTGTGCGGGACCCATATGGGAGTGCGTCGGACGCCATAGAAAGTGTGTGGGACCCATATGGGAGTGCGCCGGACGCCGTAGAAAGTGTGTGGGACCCATATGGGAGTGCGCCGGACGCCGTAGAAAGTGTGTGGGACCCATATGGGAGTGCGCCGGACGCCGTAGAAAGTGTGTGGGACCCGATTGGGAGTGCGCCGGACGGAGTAGAAAGTGTGCGGGACCCATATGGGAGTGCGCCGGACGCCGTAGAAAGTGTGTGGGACCCATTTGGGAGTACGCCGGACGCCGTAGAAAGTGTGTGGGACCCATATGGGAGTGCGCCGGATGCCGTAGAAAGTGTGTGGGACCCAGTTGGGAGTGCGCCGGACGTCGTAGAAAGTGTGTGGGACCCATATAGGAGTGAGCCGGACGCCGTAGAAAGTGTGCGGGACCCATATGGGAGTGGCAGGACGCCGTAGAAAGTGTGTGGGACCCATATGGGAGTGTGTCGGACGCCGTAGAAAGTTTGTGGGACCCATATGGGAGTGCGTCGGACGCCGTAGAAAGTGTGCGGACCCATATGGGAGTGCGCCGGACGCCGTAGAAAGTGTGTGGGACCCATATGGAGTGCGCCGGACGCCGTAGAAAGTGTGTGGGACCCATAGAAGTGCGCCGGACGCCGTAGAAAGTGTGCGGGACCCATATGGGAGTGCGCCGGACGCCGTAGAAAGTGTGTGGGACCCATATGGGAGTGCGCAGGACGCCGTAGAAAGTGTGCGGGACCCACATGGGAGTGCGCCGGACGTCGTAGAAAGTGTGTGGGACCAAAGTGGGAGTGCGCCGGACGCCGTCGAAAGTGTATGGGACCTAAGTGGGAGTGCGCAGGACGCCGTAGAAAGTGTGCGGGACAGAAATGGGAGTGTGCCGGACGCCATAGAAAGTGTGTGGGACCCATTGGGAGTGTATCGGACGCCGTAGGAAGTGTGTCGGACCCATATGGGGAGTGCGCCGGACGCCGTAGAAAGTGTGCGGGACCCATGTGGGAGTGCGCCGGACGCCGTGCGAAGTGTGTGGGACCCATATGTGAGTGCGCCGGACGCCGTAGAAAGTGTGTGGGACCCATATGGGAGTGCGCCGGACGCCGTAGAAAGTGTGTGGGACCCATATGTGAGTGCGCTCGACGCCGTAGAAAGTGTGTGGTACCCATATGGGAGTGCGCCGGACGCCGTAGAAAGTGTGTGGGACCCATATGGGAGTGCGCCGGACGCCGTAGAAAGTGTGGAAACCATATGGGAGTGCGCCGGACGCCGTAGGAAGTGTGTGGGACCCATATGGGTGTGCGCCGGACGCCGTAGAAAGTGTGTAGGACCCATATGGGAGTGCGCCGGACGTCGTAGAAAGTGTGTGGGACCCATATGTGAGTGCGCCGGACGCCGTAAAAAGTGTGTGGGACCCATATGGGAGTGCCGGCCGCCGTAGAAAGGGTGTAGGGCCCATATGGGAGTGCGCCGGACGCCATAGAAGGTGTGTGGGACCCATATGTGAGTGCGGCGGACGCCGTAGAAAGTGTGTGGGACCCATATGGGAGTGCGCCGGACGCCGTAGAAAGTGTGTGGGACCCATATGGGAGTGCGCCGGACGCCGTAGAAAGTGTGTGGGACCCATATGGAGTGCGCCGGACGCCGTAGAAAGTGTGTGGGACCCATATGGGAGGCGCCGGACGCCGTCGAAAGTGTATGGGACCCAAGTGGGAGTGCCCAGAACGCCATAGAAAGTGTGCGGAACCCAAGTGGGAGTGCGCAGGACGCCGTAGAAAGTGTGTGGGACCCATTGGGAGTGTATCGGACGCCGTAGGAAGTGTGTCGGACCCAAGTGGGAGTGCACCGGACGCCGTAGATAGTGTGTGGGACCCATATGGGAGTGCGCAGGACGCCGTAGAAAGTGTATGGGACCCATATGGGAGTGCGCCGGAAGCCGTAGAATGTGTGTGTGGGACCCATATGGAAGTGCGCCGGACGCGGTAGAAAGTGTGTGGAACCCATATGGGAGTGCGCCGGACGCCGTAGAAAGTGTGCGGGACCCAAGTAGAAGTGCGCCGGACGCCGTAGAAAGTGTGTGGGACCCATACAGGAATGCGCCGGACGCCGTAGAAAGTGTGCGGGACCCATATGGGAGTGCGCCGGACGCCGTAGAAAGTGTGCGGGAGCCATATAGGAGTGCGCTGGACGCCGTAGAAAGTGTGTGGGACCCATATGGGAGTGCGCCGGACGCCGTAGAAAGTGTGTGGGACCCATATGGGAGTGCGCCGGACGCCGTAGAAAGTGTGTAGGACCCATATGGGAGTGCGCCGGACGCCGTAAGAAGTGTGTGGGACCCATATGGGAGTGCGCCGGACGCCGTAGAAAGTGTGTAGGACCCATATGGGAGTGCGCCGGACGCCGTAGAAAGTGTGTGGGACCCATATGTGAGTGCGCTCGACGCCGTAGAAAGTGTGTGGGACCCATGTGGGAGTGCGCCGGACGCCGTAGAAAGTGTGTAGGACCCATATGGGAGTGCGCCGGACGCCGTAGAAAGTGTGCGGGACCCAAGTGGGAGTGAGCAGGACGTCGCAGGAAGTGTGCGGGACCCCATGGAAGTGCGCCAGGACGCCGCAGAAAGTGTGGGGCCCCATATGGGAGTGCCCCGGGCGCCGTAGAAAGTGTGCGGGACCCATATGGGAGTGCGCCGGACGCCGTAGAAAGTGTGTGGGACCCATATGGGAGTGCGCCGGACGCCGTAGAAAGTGTGTGGGACCCATATGGGAGTGCGCCGGACGCCGTACAAAGTGTGGGACCCATATGTGAGTGCGCCGGACGCCGTAGAAAGTGTGTGGGACCCATATGGGAGTGCGCCGGACGCCGCAGAAAGTGTGTGGGACCCAAGTGGGAGTGCGCCGGACGCCGTAGAAAGTGTGCGGGACCCATATGGGAGTGCGCCGGACGCCGTAGAAAGTGTGCGGGACCCATATGGGAGTGCGCCGGACGCCGTAGAAAGTGTGTGGGACCCATATGGGAGTGCGCCGGACGCCGTAGAAAGTGTGTGGGACCCATTGGGAGTGTATCGGACGCCGTAGAAAGTGTGTGGGACCCATATGGGAGTGCGCCGGACGCCGTAGAAAGTGTGTGGGACCCATATGGGAGTGCGCCGGACGCCGTAGAAAGTGTGTGGGACCCATATGGGAGTGCGCCGGACGCCGCAGAAAGTGTGTGGGACATATATGGGAGTGGAACGGACGCCGTAGAAAGTGTGTGGGACCCATATGGGAGTGCGCCGGACGCCATAGAAAGTGTGTTAGACCCATATGGGAGTGCGCAGGACGCCGTAGAAAGTGTGTGGGACCCATCTGGGAGTGCGAAGGACGCCGTAGAAAGTGTGTGGGACCCATATGGGAGTGCGCCGGACGCCGTAGAAAGTGTGTGGGACCCATATGGGAGTGCGCCGGACGCCGTAGAAGGTGTGTGGGACCCATATGGGAGTGCGCCGGACGCCGTAGAAAGTGTGTGGGACCCATAAGGGAGTGCGCCGGGCGCCGTAGAAAGTGTGTGGGACCCATTGGGAGTGCGCCGGACGCCGTAGAAAGTGTGGGACCCATTGGGAGTGCGCCGGACGCCGTAAAAAGTGTGTGGACCCATATGTGAGTGCGCCGGACGCCGTAGAAAGTGTGTGGACCCATATGTGAGTGCGCCGGACGCCGTAGAAAGTGTGTGGGACCCGTATGGGAGTGCGCCGGACGCCGTAGAACGTGAGTGGGACCCATATGGGAGTGCGCCAGACGCCGTAGAAAGTGTGTGGGACCCATATGGGAGTGGGCCAGACGCCGTAGAAAGTGTATGGGACCCATATGGGAGTGCGCCAGACGCCGTAGAAAGTGTGTGGGACCCATATGGGAGTGCGCAGGACGCCGTGGAAAGTGTGCGGGACCCATATGTGAGTGCGCCGGAGGCCGTAGAAAGTGTGTGGGACCCATATGGGAGTGCGACGGGCGCCGTAGGAAGTGTGTCGGACCCAAGTGGGAGTGCGCAGGACGCCGTAGAAAGTGTGTGGGACCCATTGGGAGTGTATCGGACGCCGTAGAAAGTGTGTGGGACCTAAGTGGGAGTGCGCAGGACGCCGTAGAAAGTGTGTGGGACCCATTGGGAGTGTATCGGACGCCGTAGGAAGTGTGTCGGACCCATATGGGAGTGCGCCGGACGCCGTAGAAAGTGTGTGGGACCCATATGGGAGTGCGCCGGACGCCGTAGAAAGTGTGTGGGACCCATATGGGAGTGCGCCGGACGCCGTAGAAAGTGTGTGGGACCCATATGGGAGTGCGCCGGACGCCGTAGAAAGTGTGTGGGACCCATATGGGAGTGCGCCGAACGCCGTAGAAAGTGTGCGGGACCCATATGGGAGTGCGCCGGACGCCGTAGAAAGTGTGCGGGACCCATATGGGAGTGCGCCGGACGCCGTAGAAAGTGTGTGGGACCCATATGGGAGTGCGCCGGACGCCGTAGAAAGTGTGTGGGACCCATATGGGAGTGCGCCGGACGCCGTAGAAAGTGTGTGGGACCCATATGGGAGTGCGCCGGACGCCGTAGAAAGTGTGTGGGACCCATATGGGAGTGCGCCGGACGCCGTAGAAAGTGTGCGGGACCCATATGGGAGTGCGCCGGACGCCGTAGAAAGTGTGTGGGACCCATATGGGAGTGCGCCGGACGCCGTAGAAAGTGTGTGGGACCCATATGGGAGTGCGCCAGACGCCGTAGAAAGTGTGTGGGACCCATATGGGAGTGCGCCGGACGCCATAGAAAGTGAGTGGGACCCATATGGGAGTGCGCCGGACGCCATAGAAAGTGAGTGGGACCCATATGGGAGTGCGCCGGACGCCATAGAAAGTGAGTGGGACCCAGTATGGAGTGCGCCGGACGCCGTAGAAAGTGTATGGAACCCATATGGGTGTGCGCCGGACGCCGTAGAAAGTGTGTACGGGACGGCGCAGGACGCCGTAGAAAGTGTGTGGGATCCACATGGGAGTGTGCCGGACGCAGTAGAAAGTGAGTGGGACCCATATGTGAGTGCGCCGGAGGCCGTAGAAAGTGAGTGAGACCCGTATGGGAGTGCGCCGGACGCAGTAGAACGTGAGTGGGACCCATATGGGAGTGCGCCAGACGCCGTAGAAAGTGTGTGGGACCCATATGGGAGTGCGCCAGACGCCGTAGAAAGTGTATGGGACCCATATGGGAGTGCGCAGGACGCCGTAGAAAGTGTGTGGGACCCATATGGGAGTGCGCCGGACGCCGTAGAAAGTGTGTGGGACCCATATGGGAGTGCGCCGGACGCCGTAGAAAGTGTGTGGGACCCATATGGGAGTGCGCCGGACGCCGTAGAAAGTGTGTGGGACACATATGGGAGTGCGCCGGACGCCGTAGAAAGTGTGCGGGACCCATATGGGAGTGCGCCGGACGCCATAGAAAGTGTGTGGGACTCATATGGGAGTGCGCCAAACGCCGTAGAAAGTGTGCGGGACCCATATGGGAGTGCGTCGGATGCCGTAGAAAGTGTGTGGGACCCATACGGGAGTGCGCCGGACGCCGTAGAAAGTGCGTGGGACCCATATGGGAGTGCGCCGGACGCCGTAGAAAGTGTTTGGGATCCATACGGGAGTGCGCCCAACGATATAGAAAGTGTGTGGGACGCATATAGGAGTGCGCAGGACGCCGTAGAAAGTGTGTGGGACCCAAGCAGAAGTGCGCCGGACGCCGTAGAAAGTGCATTGGGACCCATATGGGAGAAGTGCGGCGACGGACGCCGCAGAAAGTGTGTGGTACCCAGGTGGAAGTGCGCAGGACGCCGTAGAAAGTATGCGGGACCCATATGGGAGTGCGCCGGACGCCGTAGAAAGTGTGCGGGACCCATATGGGAGTGCGCCGGACGCCGTAGAAAGTGTGTGGGACCCATATGGGAGTGCGCCGGACGCCGTAGAAAGTGTGTGGGACCCACACGGGAGGGCGCCGGACGCCGTGGAAAGTGTGTGGGACCCATTGGGGAGTGGGACGAACGCCGTAGAAAGTGTGGGGGGACCATTGGGGAGTGCGCCGGACGCCGTAGAAAGTGTGTGGACCCATATGTGAGTGCGCCGGACGCCGTAGAAAGTGTGTGGGACCTATATGGGAGTGCGCCGGACGCCGTAGAAAGTGTGTGGGACCCATTGGGGAGTGCGCCGAACGCCGTAGAAAGTGTGTGGGACCCATTGGGGAGTGCGCCGGACGCCGTAGAAAGTGTGCGGGACCCATTGGAAGTGCGCCGGACGCCGTAGAAAGTGTGCGGGACCCACATGGGAGTGCGCCGGACGCCGTAGAAGGTGTGTGGGACCCATATGGGGAGTGCGCCGAACGCCGTAGAAAGTGTGCGGGACTCATATGGGAGTGCGCCGAACGCCGTAGAAAGTGTGTGGGACCCATATGGGAGTGCGCCGGACGCCGTAGAAAGTGTGTGGGACCCATATGGGAGTGCGCCGGACGCCGTATACAGTGTGCGGGACCCACATGGGAGTGCGCCGGACGCCGTAGAAAGTGTGCGGGACCCATATGGGAGTGCGCCGGACGCCGTAGAAAGTGTGTGGGACCCATATGGGAGTGCGCCGGACGCCGTAGAAAGTGTGTGGGACCCAAGTAGAAGTGCGCCGGACGCCGTAGAAAGTGTGTGGGACCCATATGGGAGTGCGCCGGACGCCGTAGAAAGTGTGTGGGACCCATATGGGGGTGCGCCGGAGGCCGTAGAAAGTGTGTGGGACCCATATGGGAGTGCGCCGAACGCCGTAGAAAGTGTGTGGGACCCATATGGGAGTGCGCCGGACGCCGTAGAAAGTGTGTGGGACCCATATGGGAGTGCGCCGGACGCCGTATACAGTGTGCGGGACCCACATGGGAGTGCGCCGGACGCCGTAGAAAGTGTGCGGGACCCATTGGGGAGTGCGCCGAACGCCGTAGAAAGTGTGTGGGACCCATATGGGGGTGCGCCGGACGCCGTAGAAAGTGTGTGGGACCCATTGGGGAGTGCGCCGGACGCCGTAGAAAGTGCGCGGGACCCATATGGGAGTGCGCCGGACGCCGTAGAAAGTGTGTGGGACCCATTGGGGAGTGCGCCGAACGCCGTAGAAAGTGTGCGGGACTCATATGGGAGTGCGCCGAACGCCGTAGAAAGTGTGTGGGACCCATATGGGAGTGCGCCGGACGCCGTAGAAAGTGTGTGGGACCCATATGGGAGTGCGCCGGACGCCGTATACAGTGTGCGGGACCCACATGGGAGTGCGCCGGACGCCGTAGAAAGTGTGCGGGACCCATATGGGAGTGCGCCGGACGCCGTAGAAAGTGTGTGGGACCCATATGGGAGTGCGGCGGACGCCGTAGAAAGTGTGTGGGACCCAAGTAGAAGTGCGCCGGACGCCGTAGAAAGTGTGTGGGACCCATATGGGAGTGCGCCGGACGCCGTAGAAAGTGTGTGGGACCCATATGGGGGTGCGCCGGAGGCCGTAGAAAGTGTGTGGGACCCATATGGGAGTGCGCCGGACGCCGTAGAAAGTGTGTGGGACCCATATGGGAGTGCGCCGGACGCCGTATACAGTGTGCGGGACCCAAGTAGAAGTGCGCCGGACGCCCTAGAAAGTGCGCGGAACCCAAGTGGAAGTGCGCAGGACGCCGCAGAAAGTGTTTGGGACCCAAGTGGGAGTGCGCCGGACGCCGTAGAAAGTGTGCGGGACCCATATGGGAGTGCGTCGGAAACCGTAGAAAGTGTGTGGGACCCATATGGGAGTGCGCCGGACGCCGTGGAAAGTGAGTGGGACCCATATGGAAGGGCGCCGGACGCCGTAGAAAGTGCGCGGGACCCGAGTGGGAGTGCGCCGGACGCCGTAGAAAGTGTGTGGGACCCATTGGGAGTGCGCCGAACGCCGTAGAAAGTGTGCGGGACTCCATATGGGAGTGCGCCGAACGCCGTAGAAAGTGTGTGGGACCCATATGGGAGTGCGCCGGACGCCGTAGAAAGTATGTGGGACCCATATGGGAATGCGCCGGACGCCGTATACAGTGTGCGGGACCCATTGGGAGTGCGCCGGACGCCGTAGAAAGTGTGCGGGACCCATATGGGAGTGCGCCGGACGCCGTAGAAAGTGTGTGGGACCCATATGGGAGTGCGCCGGACGCCGTAGAATAGTGTGGGACCCATAGAAGTGCGCCGGACGCCGTTGAAAGTGTGTGGGACCCATATGGGAGTGCGCCGGACGCCGTAGAAAGTGTATGGGACCCAAGTAGAAGTGCGCCAGACGCCGTAGAAAGTGTGTGGGACCCATATGGGAGTGCAACATGACGCCGTAGAAATTGTGCGGGACCCATATGGGAGTGCGCCGGACGCCGTAGAAAGGGTGTGGGACCCAAGTAGAAGTGCGCCGGACGCCCTAGAAAGTGCGCGGAACCCAAGTGGAAGTGCGCAGGACGCCGCAGAAAGTGTTTGGGACCCAAGTGGGAGTGCGCAGGACGCCGTACAAAGTGTGCGGGACCCAAGTGGGAGTGCGCAGGACGCCGTAGAAAGTGTGCGGGACCCACATGGGAGTGCGCCGGATGCCGTAGAAAGTGTGTGGGACCCATATGGGGGTGCGCCGGACGCCGTAGAAAGTGTGTGGGACGCATATATGAGTGCGCAGGACGCCGTAGAAAGTGTGCGGGACCCAAGTAGAAGTGCGCCGGACGCCGTAGAAAATGTGTGGGACCCATATGGGAGTGCGCCGGACGCCGTAGAAAGTGTGTGGGACTCAAGTAGAAGTGCGCCCGACGATATAGAAAGTGTGTGGGACGCATATAGGAGTGCGCAGGACGCCGTAGAAAGTGTGTGGGACCCATATGGGAGTGCGCCGGACGCCGTAGAAAGTGTGTGGGACCCAAGTAGAAGTGCGCCGGACGCCCTAGAAAGTGCGCGGAACCCAAGTGGAAGTGCGCAGGACGCCGCAGAAAGTGTTTGGGACCCAAGTGGGAGTGCGCAGGACGCCGTACAAAGTGTGCGGGACCCAAGTTGGAGTGCGCAGGACGCTTTGATAAGTGCATGGGACCCCACTAGAAGTGCGGAGGTCGCCTCTGAAAGGCACAATCCAACCTCAGGGGTGAATTTTTTATAATAGTCCGCCCATCGTGAATGTTATTTGGGGCGCTGAACACAATTATGAAGTCCTTTTTCAAGTTTCCAGTAGATTACGGAAGATAACGACAGGAAGATCATAAACGACCTTTTTGCTTTTTTTCTCAAAGGGAAACTTTGCTAAAATAAAATGAAATTTGTAACTGTTTTGCTTCGCTATAAAAGGGTTATGATTTGGCATTGAAGAAATCGCGAGAATCTCGTTAAAAGAAGTGAAATACCTCTCGTGTATGATTTGGCACATTTGGCACGAGGGAACGCCAAAAAGTGAGTGAAATGATGGACCATTGATTTGGCCGTACACTTGTTTAATAAACAACAAAAGTTGAGAGTAGCATTGAAAAAACAAATCACACCCGTATTTTCTCCAATCAAGCTAATATTTACAACTTAGCTATGCAAAGCTGAGAATCAAGTTTTGGCGTTCACAAAATATTCAGCAACGCATAATTTCGAACATTACTGATTTCTTCATGTCTATATATTCGCTAGCGGACAAGTAATGAACCATATTTGTATGAGAAACATTATTTAATGAATATGAAAATAATTGCAGTCACACAAAGATATGTGGGTGCTCAGTAAGACGGGTGTGATTTGGTTTTTCAATGCTACTCTCAATTTTTGCTGTTTATTAAACAAATGCACGGCCAAATCAATGGTCCATCATTTCACTCACTTTTTGGCGTTCCCTCGTGCCAGATTTGCCAAATCATACACAATAAGTATTTCACTTCTTTTAACGAGATTCTCGCGATTTCTTCAATGCCAAATCATAACCTTTTTATAGCGAAGCAAAACAATTACAAATTGTTCCATTAGATTTGGCTCTAAAACGGATTTTCTAAATGAGGTGAAATTGTTGAATTGATTTGGCTGTTATTGGTATATGCAGACAACATAATCATTAAATGTAGTGAAATTGTTGCAAATGGATTTGGCAATAGCTCTATGAATTGTCACAGTCAAATCACGCGTCAGAAGGTCCTCTGGCGAGCGAATAAGGACAAAAAATAATAATTCTCAGCCAACAATGCCGAACGAAACGTGGCCTTATGGACTAGAAAGAAGGTTTTCGAAAATTATTCTACCTTTTCAGTGTAGCTCCCATTAAGGTACTAGATCTTCCCTCACCGATTTAATAAAAATCATAAAAACAAAATCTAACGCAATTTATTCGCTACTGACGCTATGTCTTCGTGTCCGCAACGCTTTCACTGTTCACATTGTATGGAAACGTTTTTGCTGCTAGTCTTATTTTTGTTCTCATTCGATTCAATATGCGCTCCAAGAAAAAACCCCTTCTGACGCGTGATTTGACTGTGATAATTCATAGAGCTCCTGCCAAATCCGTTTGCAACAATTTCACTACATTTAATGATTATGTTATCTGCATATAGTACCATCACTGCCAAATAAATTCGACAATTTCACTACATTTGAAAAATCAAGTTGAGAGCCAAATCCAATAAAACAATTTCACGACATTTAAGAGCAATGCCAAATCCTTGACCTTTTCTGCGGAGCCCAACTTTCGGAAATTCCTCAACTTTTTCCAAAGGTTTCCCTTCTACAATAACGTCAAGCTCTAAAAGTCAAGTTGTTTTTTTTTTCGAAAAGATAGTGGTAGAAAAGAAGAAACAACCGCTCCGCTGCTAAGATTGCAAGATAATAGTCTCAACGCGGTTTCCTACAGATAAGATACAATGCATATACTTTTTGAATTTAAAAGTCGAAAAAATGAAGAAATGAATTTTAAAATGACCCAATTGTACAGGGTCTAGGCACTATCCCAGACGGGGGGGGCACCCACCATTCAAGACAGAAATGAAATGAACCCCCAATTGGTAAGGCTAGCAGTCGAAGTATTTCCATAGAGCTCTTATAAAAACAATTATTGATAGCGCAGTATCAGGCATCTTTTATTAGAGTTTTTCATCATTTCTATTAGTAAATCTTGGGTGGCCTCACCCCGTCTAGGATAGACCCAGGGTCAGTCGCTCTAGCCAAACTTCACCGGTTCTAGCTGATGTGGCTCGTCTGCGCCCCTACTGGGGTGTGCAGGACGTCATGGAACTACAGCTCAGAACATTTTCGTTTACTTGATTTCAACTTTAGAAACAACTTTCTGCTTGTCGCCGTAACTAACCACGGTATAGTTGTTTGTATGTTGAAAACAACTTGAGGCTCGCCAACTTGATAACAACTATTGCCATACTGTAAGAACAACTGTATAACAAGCTACTGAGGTACTGGGGGTGATGGCTTGCGGACCTTTGCCAGGTGGCCGCGACCTTCGCCGCGGTCAGCGGAGAGGAAACACCCTCACCGCGGACCGCGGCCAAAACCGCCCTCTCCCCCAGCCGTTGGGATGCCCACCATCCCCCAGCGGTCAAAAATATGCTGGCCTCCGAAGAGTGACTCGAAGTCACCGTCCAGGGCCGGCATGAGAATGCCTACTGAGGACTCAAGCAAGATTTGATTTGATTTGATTTAATACGACGTTTAAGACAATCGTATAAAACAGCAATATAATTACTTGAAAAACACAACAAACAAGTTCTAAGGAGTCAATAGAAAAAAGGCTTTCTCCTAAAATTAGCTCACGCATCAAGTCACTCCACTATTAAGCAGCTTTAATTTAGCAAAACGCTTAAAGCTTGAGAACTCTATGGTGTTCGTATTTTTACTCATGAGCGCATTGTATGCCAAGGCGGCCCTGGTGCTAAAGGAGTGCGCGGTGTAATTAGATTTCGGCCTTGCAATTCGTATTTTATAACGAGGTCCTCTTGTCCTAGATAAGATAAGGCACCTTTTATACCGGCCGTGCACGTGATAAACACATTACGACGTAATCACATTTGTGGTGCGCGCGAAGCGCGCACCAAGATTTGGCTTTGATCTTTTCCCGCGCGGATGCCCTACAACGAGATCACCTATTCAGACTGTAACCAGAGGTAAGAGCTGTACACCATTCGTTGCGCTGTAAGAATTTACATATGTGTGCAAATTTTCATCTTAACTGGTCCCCGCTTTCTAAAGTTATGACCTCTCAAAGTACGCAAAAACGTTCTCCACCACCGCCTCCGCCTCCGCCTCCGCCTCCGCCTCCGCCTCCGCCTCCGCCTCCGCCTCCGCCTCCGCCTCCGCCTCCGCCTCCGCCTCCGCCTCCGCCTCCGCCTCCGCCTCACCCTCCGTCCGTCGAATTCCATTTTTTTGGAAGGCGTGGACCAAATCGCTTGAAAATTTGTGACTAGAGGTAATCGGCCACGGGAATGCCGAAAATAATTGAGAGAACTCACCATAATGACTTCTGGGCCCCTAGCGGGCGGTTCAAACTCGGAAACCGGCCTCTCAAGATTAGTTTATAAAAATGACGGGTTTTTTCGTTATCAGTCATTGTTTTCTTAGAGACTCCATATAAACACCTTGCTCTCTAGGGTGGTGTACTCTAAACGTCTGGCTCGGAAGAGGACGCTGTGCGGGAGGGATGCTTTGAGCGCAGCGCGTGTTCGTTTCATGCGCACCATCGATAAGAAGGCGTCGCAGGGTGTGCTGAAGTGTCGGTTGACTATGCGAGACCGCAATAGGAGTATGCAGGACGTCATGGAACTACAGCAGGACCTCAGTAGGGGTGAGCAGGACGCCTTAGAATGTTAGCAGGACCTCAGTAGGAGTGTGCAGGACATCATGGGACCTGTGCAGGACCTAAGTAGGGGTGTGCAGGACGTCGTAGAATGTGTGCAGGACCTCAGTAGGAGTGTGCAGGACATCATGAAACGTGTGCAGGACCTCAGTAGGAGTGTGCAGGACCCCAATAGGGGTGTGCAGGACGCCGTAGATTATGTGCAGGACCCGAGCAGACGTGTGCAGGACATCATGGGACGTGTTCAGGACCCCAGTACGGGTGTGCAGGACGTCGTAGATTGTGTGCAGAACCTCAGTAGGAGTGTGCAGGACATCATGGAACGTGTGCAGGACCCCAGTAGGGGTGTGCAGGACATCATGGAACGTGTGCAGGACCCCAGCAGGGTTGTGCAGGACATCATGGAACGTGTGCAGGACCCGAGCAGAGGTGTGCAGGACATCATGGGACGTGTGCAGGACCCCAGTAGGGGTGTGCAGGACGTCGTAGAATGTGTGCAGGACCTCAGTAGGAGTGTGCAGGATCTCAGTAGTGGTGTGCAGGACGTCATGGAGCGTGTGCAGGACCCAGTAGGAGTGTGCAGGACATCATGTGACGTGTGCAGGACCCCAGCAAGGTTGTGCAGGACGTCGCAGATTGCATGCAGGACCTCAGTAGGAGTTTGCAGGACATCATGGAACGAGTGCAGGACCCCAATACAGGTGTGCAGGACGTTATGGAGCGTGTGCAGGACCCCAGTAGGGAAGTGCAGGATGTCAGGGAATGTGTGCAGGACCTCAGTATGAGTGTGTAGAACATCATGGAACGTGTGCAGGGTCGCAGTATGGGTGAGCAGGACATCATGTGACGTGTGCAGGACCCCAGTACGGTTGTGCAGGACGTCGTAGATTGTGTGCAGGACCTCAGTAGGAGTGTGCAAGACATCATGGAACGTGTGCAGGACCCCAGTACAGGTGTACAGGACATCACGGAACGTGTGCAGGACCCCAGTACGGTTGTGCAGGACGTCGCAGATTGCGTGCAGGACCTCAGTAGGAGTTTGCAGGACATCATGGAACGAGTGCAGGACCCCAATACAGGTGTACAGGACGTCATGTAGCGTGTGCAGGACCCCAGTAGGGAAGTGCAGGATGTCAGGGAATGTGTGCAGGACCTCAGTATGAGTGTGCAGAACATCATGGAACGTGTGCAGGGTCGCAGTATGGGTGAGCAGGACATCATGTGACGTGTGCAGGACCCCAGTACGGTTGTGCAGGGCGTCGCAGATTGCGTGCAGGACCTCAGTAGGAGTTTGGAGGACATCATGGAACGAGTGCAGGACCCCAATACAGGTGTACAGGACGTCATGGAGCGTGTGCAGGACCCCAGTACGGTTGTGCAGGACGTCGCAGATTGCGTGCAGGACCTTAGTAGGAGTTTGCAGGACATCATGGAACGAGTGTAGGACCCCAATACAGGTGTGCAGGACGTCATGGAGCGTGTGCAGGACCCCAGTAGGGAAGTGCAGGATGTCAGGGAATGTGTGCAGGACCTCAGTATGAGTATGCAGAACATCATGGAACGTGAGCAGGGTCGCAGTATGGGTGAGCAGGACGTCATGGAGCGTGTGCAGGACCCCTGTAGGAGTGTGCAGGATCTCAGTAGTGGTGTGCAGGACGTCATGGAGCGTGTGCAGGACCCCAGTAGGGGTGTGCAGGACATCATGTGACGTGTGCAGAACCCCAGTACGGTTGTGCAGGACGTCGCAGATTGTGTGCAGGACCTCAGTAGGAGTGTGCAGGACATCATGGAACGTGTGTATTACCCCAGTAGGGTTGTGCAGGACGTCGTAGATTGTGTGCAAGACCTCAGTAGGAGTGTGCAGGACATCATGAAACGTGTGCAGGACCCCAGTAGGGCTGTGCAGGACGTCGTAAATTGTGTGCAGGACCTCAGCAGGAGAGTGCAAGACATCATGGAACGTGTGCAGGACCCCAGCAGGGTTGTGCAGGACGTCGTAGATTGTGTGCAGGACCTCAGTAGGAGTGTGCAGGGCATCATGGAACGTGCGCAGGACCTTAGTAGTAGTGTGCAGGACATCATGGGACGTGGGCAGGACTCTGTAGGGGTGTGGAGGACATCATGGGACGTGGGCAGGACCCTGTAGGGGTGTGGAGGACGTCGTAAATTGAGTGCAGGACCTCAGTAGGAGTGTGCAGGACATCATGGAACGTGTGCAGGACCCCAGTAAGGGTGTGCAGGATGTCAGGGAACGCGTGCATGACCCCAATAGCGGTGTGCAGGACGTCGTAGATAGTGTGCAGAACCTCGGTAGGAGTGTGCAGTACATCACGGGACGTGTGCAGGACCCCAGTAGGGTTGTGCAGGACGTCGTAGATTGTGTGCAGGACCTCAGTAGGAGTGTGCAGGACATCATGGAACGTGTGCAGGACCCCAGTAGGGGTGTGCAGGACATCATGGAACGTGCGCAGGACCTTAGTAGGAGTGTGCAGGACATCATGGGACGTGGGCAGGACCCTGTAGGGGTGTGGAGGACGTCGTAAATTGAGTGCAGGACCTCAGTAGGAGTGTGCAGGACATCACGGAACGTGTGCAGGACCCCAGTAGGAGTGTGCAGGACGTCGTAGAATTTGTGCAGGACCTCAGTAGGGTTGTGCAGGACGTCGTAAATTGTGTGCAGGACCTCAGTAGGAGAGCGCAAGACATCATGGAACGTGTGCAGGACCCCAGCAGGGTTGTGCAGGACGTCGTAGATTGTGTGCAGAACCTCAGTAGGAGTGTGCAGGACATCATCGAACGTGTGCAGGACCCCAATAGGGGTGTGCAGGACGTCCTAGAATTTGTGCAGGACCTCAGTAGGGTTGTGCAGGACGTCGTAAATTGTGTGCAGGACCTCAGTAGGAGAGTGCAAGACACCATGGGACGTGTGCAGGACCCCAGCAGGGTTGTGCAGGACGTCGTAGATTGTGTGCAGGACCTCAGCATGAGTGTGCAGGACATCATGGAACGTGTGTATTACCCCAGTAGGGTTGTGCAGGACGTCGTAGATTGTGTGCAAGACCTCAGTAGGAGTGTGCAGGACATCATGGTACGTGTGCAGGACCTCAGTAGGAGTGAGCAGGACATCATGGAACGTGTGCAGGACCCCAGTAGGGTTGTGCAGGACGTCGTAGATTGTGTGCAGGACCTCAGTAGGAGTGTGCAGGACCTCATGGAACGCGTGCAGGACCCCAATAGGGGTGTGCAGGACGTCGTAAATTGAGTGCAGGACCTCAGTAGGAGTGTGCAGGACATCATGGAACGTGTACAGGACCCCAATAGGGGTGTACAGGACGTCCTAGAATTTGTGCAGGACCTCAGTAGGGTTGTGCAGGACATCATGGAACGTGTGTATTACCCCAGTAGGGTTGTGCAGGACGTCGTAGATTGTGTGCAAGACCTCAGTAGGAGTGTGCAGGACATCATGGTACGTGTGCAGGACCTCAGTAGGGTTGTGCAGGACGTCGTAGATTGTGTGCAGGACCTCAGTGGGAGTGTGCAGGACATCATGGAACGCGTGCAGGACCCCAATAGGGGTGTGCAGGACGTCGTAGATTGTGTGCAGGACCTCAGTAGGAGTGTGCAGGACATCATGGAACGTGTGCAGGACCCCAGTAGGGCTGTGCAGGACGTCGTAAATTGTGTGCAGGACCTCAGCAGGAGAGTGCAAGACATCATGGAACGTGTGCAGGACCCCAGCAGGGTTGTGCAGGACGTCGTAGATTGTGTGCAGGACCTCAGTAGGAGTGTGCAGGGCATCATGGAACGTGTGTATTACCCCAGTAGGGTTGTGCAGGACGTCGTAGATTGTGTGCAGGACCTCAGTAGGAGTGTGCAGGGCATCATGGAACGCGTGCAGGACCCCGATAGGGGTGTGCAGGACGTCGTAAATTGAGTGCAGGACCTCAGGGGGAGTGTGCAGGACATCATGGAACGTGTGCAGGACCCCAATAGGGGTGTGCAGGACGTCCTAGAATTTGTGCAGGACCTCAGTAGGGTTGTGCAGGACGTCGTAAATTGTGTGCAGGTCCTCAGTAGGAGAGTGCAGGACATCATGGTACGTGTGCAGGACCTCAGTAGGAGTGTGCAGGACATCATGGTACGTGTGCAGGACCTCAGTAGGAGTGTGCAGGACATCATGGTACGTGTGCGGGACCTCAGTTGGAGTGTGCAGGACATCATGGTACGTGTGCAGGACATCATGGAACGTGTGCAGGACCCCAGTAGGGATGTGCAGGACGTCGTAGATTGTGCGCAGGACCCCAGTAGGGTTGTGCAGGACGTCGTAGATTGTGTGCAGGACCTCAGTAGGAGTGTGCAGGACATCATGGTACGTGTGCAGGACCTCAGTAGGAGTGTGCAGGACATCATGGTACGTGTGCAGGACCTCAGTTTGAGTGTGCAGGACATCATGGTACGTGTGCAGGACCTCAGTAGGAGTGTGCAGGACATCATGGAACGTGTGCAGGACCCCAGTAGAGATGTGCAGGACGTCGTAGATTGTGCGCAGGACCTCAGTAGGGTTGTGCAGGACGTCGTAGATTGTGTGCAGGACCTCAGTAGGAGTGTGCAGGACATCATGGAACGTGTGCAAGACCCCAGCAGGGTTGTGCAGGACATCATGGAACGTGTGCAGGACCCGAGCAAAGGTGTGCAGGACATCATGGAACGTGTGCAGGACCCGAGCAGAGGTGTGCAGGACATCATGGGACGTGTGCAGGACCCCAATAGGGGTGTGCAGGACGTCCTAGAATTTGTGCAGGACCTCAGTAGGGTTGTGCAAGACGTCGTAAATTGTGTGCAGGTCCTCAGTAGGAGAGTGCAGGACATCATGGTACGTGTGCAGGACCTCAGTAGGAGTGTGCAGGACATCATGGTACGTGTGCAGGACCTCAGTAGGCGTGTGCAGGACATCATGGTACGTGTGCAGGACCTCAGTAGGAGTGTGCAGGACATCATGGAACGTGTGCAGGACCCCAGTAGGGGTGTGCAGGACATCATGGAACGTGTGCAGGACCCCAGTAGGGTTGTGCAGGACGTCGTAGATTGTGTGCAGGACCTCAGTAGGAGTGTGCAGGACATCATGGAACGTGTGCAGGACCCCAGTAGGGGTGTGCAGGACGTCGTAGAATGTGTGCAGGACCTCAGTAGGAGTGTGCAGGACACCATGGAACGTGTGCAGGACCCCAGTAGGGATGTGCAGGACATCATGGAACGTGTGCAGGACCCCAGCAGGGTTGTGCAGGACGTCGTAGATTGTGTGCAGGACCTCAGTAGGAGTGTGCAGGACATCACGGGACGTGTGCAGGACCCCAGTAGGGTTGTGCAGGACGTCGTAGATTGTGTGCAGGACCTCAGTAGGAGTGTGCAGGACATCATGGAACGTGTGCAGGACCCCAGTAGGGGTGTGCAGGACATCATGGAACGTGTGCAGGACCCGAGCAGAGGTGTGCAGGACATCATGTGACGTGTGCAGGACCCCAGTAGGGGTCTGCAGGACGTCGTATAATGTGTGCAGGACCTCAGTAGGAGTGTGCAGGACATCATGGAACGTGTGCAGAATCTCAGTATTGGTGTGCAGGACGTCATGGAGCGTGTGCAGGACCCCAGTAGGGGTGTGCAGGACATCATGTGACGTGTGCAGGACCCCAGTACGGTTGTGCAGGACGTCGCAGATTGCGTGCAGGACCTCAGTAGGAGTTTGCAGGACATCATGGAACGAGTGCAGGACCCCAATACAGGTGTGCAGGACGTCATGTAGCGTGTGCAGGACCCCAGTAGGGAAGTGCAGGATGTCAGGGAATGTGTGCAGGACCTCAGTATGAGTGTGCAGAACATCATGGAACGTGTGCAGGGTCGCAGTATGGGTGAGCAGGACATCATGTGACGTGTGCAGGACCCCAGTACGGTTGTGCAGGGCGTCGCAGATTGTGTGCAGGACCTCAGTGGGAGTGTGCAGGACATCATGGAACGCGTGCAGGACCCCAATAGGGGTGTGCAGGACGTCGTAGATTGTGTGCAGGACCTCAGTAGGAGTGTGCAAGACATCATGGAACGTGTTCAGGACCCCAGTAGGGTTATGCAGGACGTCGTAGACTGTGTGCAGGACCTCAGTAGGAGAGTGCAGGACTTCATGGAACGTGTGCAGGACCCCAGCAGGGTTGTGTAGGACGTCGTAGAATGTGTGCAGGACCTCAGTAGGAGTGTGCAGGACATCACGGGACGTGTGCAGGACCCCAGTAGGGTTGTGCAGGACGTCGTAGATTGTGTGCAGGACCTCAGTAGGAGTGTGCAGGACATCATGGAACGCGTGCAGGACCCCAATAGGGGTGTGCAGGACGTCGTAAATTGAGTGCAGGACCTCAGTAGGAGTGTGCAGGACATTATGGAACGTGTGCAGGACCCCAATAGGGGTGTGCAGGACGTCCTAGAATTTGTGCAGGACCTCAGTAGAAGTGTGCAGGACATCATGGTACGTGTGCAGGACCTCAGTAGGAGTGTGCAGGACATCATGGAACGCGTGCAGGACCTCAGTAGGAGTGTGCAGGACATCATGGAACGTGTGCAGGACCCCAGTAGGGTTGTGCAGGACGTCGTGCAGGACATCATGGTACGTGTGCAGGACCTCAGTAGGAGTGTGCAGGACATCATGGAACGTGTGCAGGACCCCAGTAGGGTTGTGCAGGACGTCGTAGATTGTGCGCAGGACCCCAGTAGGGTTGTGCAGGACGTCGTAGATTGTGTGCAGGACCTCAGTAGGAGTGTGCAGGACATCATGGTACGTGTGCAGGACCTCAGTAGGAGTGTGCAGGACATCATGGTACGTGTGCAGGACCTCAGTAGGAGTGTGCAGGACATCATGGTACGTGTGCAGGACCTCAGTAGGAGTGTGCAGGACATCATGGAACGTGTGCAGGACCCCAGTAGGGATGTGCAGGACGTCGTAGATTGTGCGCAGGACCTCAGTAGGGTTGTGCAGGACGTCGTAGATTGTGTACAGGACCTCAGTAGGAGTGTGCAGGACATCATGGAACGTGTGCAGGACCCCAGTAGGGGTGGTGTGCAGGACATCATGAAACGTGTGCAAGACCCCAGCAGGGTTGTGCAGGACATCATGGAACGTGTGCAGGACCCGAGCAGAGGTGTGCAGGACATCATGGGACGTGTGCAGGACCCCAATAGGGGTGTGCAGGACGTCCTAGAATTTGTGCAGGACCTCAGTAGGGTTGTGCAGGACGTCGTAAATTGTGTGCAGGACCTCAGTAGGAGAGTGCAGGACATCATGGTACGTGTGCAGGACCTCAGTAGGAGTGTGCAGGACATCATGGTACGTGTGCAGGACCTCAGTAGGCGTGTGCAGGACATCATGGTACGTGTGCAGGACCTCATTTGGAGTGTGCAGGACATCATGGTACGTGTGCAGGACCTCAGTAGGAGTGTGCAGGACATCATGGAACGTGTGCAGGACCCCAGTAGGGGTGTGCAGGACATCATGGAACGTGTGCAAGACCCCAGCAGGGTTGTGCAGGACATCATGGAACGTGTGCAGGACCCGAGCAAAGGTGTGCAGGACATCATGGGACGTGTGCAGGACCCCAGTAGGGGTGTGCAGGACGTCGTAGATTGTGTGCAGGGCCTCAGTAGGAGTGCGCAGGACATCATGGAACGTGTGTATTACCCCAGTAGGGATGTGCAGGACGTCGTAGATTGTGCGCAGGACCCCAGTAGGGTTGTGCAGGACGTCGTAGATTGTGTGCAGGACCTCAGTAGGAGTGTGCAGGACATCACGGGACGTGTGCAGGACCCCAGTAGGGTTGTGCAGGACGTCGTAGATTGTGTGCAGGACCTCAGTAGGAGTGTGCAGGACATCACGGAACGTGTGCAGGACCCCAGTAGGGGTGTGCAGGACATCATGGAACGTGTGCAAGACCCCAGCAGGGTTGTGCAGGACATCATGGAACGTGTGCAGGACCCGAGCAGAGGTGTGCAGGACATCATGGGACGTGTGCAGGACCCCAGTAGGGGTGTGCAGGACGTCGTAGAATGTGTGCAGGACCTCAGTAGGAGTGTGCAGGATCTCAGTAGTGGTGTGCAGGACGTCATGGAGCGTGTGCAGGACCCCAGTAGGGGTGTGCAGGACATCATGTGACGTGTGCAGGACCCCAGTACGGTTGTGCAGGACGTCGCAGATTGCGTGCAGGACCTCAGTAGGAGTTTGCAGGACATCATGGAACGAGTGCAGGACCCCAATACAGGTGTGCAGGACGTCATGTAGCGTGTGCAGGACCCCAGTAGGGAAGTGCAGGATGTCAGGGAATGTGTGCAGGACCTCAGTATGAGTGTGCAGAACATCATGGAACGTGTGCAGGGTCGCAGTATGGGTGAGCAGGACATCATGTGACGTGTGCAGGACCCCAGTACGGTTGTGCAGGACGTCGTAGATTGTGTGCAGGACCTCAGTAGGAGTGTGCAGGGCATCATGGAACGTGTGTATTACCCCAGTAGGGTTGTGCAGGACGTCATGGAGCATGTGCAGGACCCCAGTAGGGATGTGCAGGATGTTGCAGATTGCGTGCAGGACCTCAGTAGGAGTTTGGAGGACATCATGGAACGAGTGCAGGACCCCAATACAGGTGTGCAGGACGTCATGGAGCGTGTGCAGGACCCCAGTAGGAGTGTGCAGGACATCATGGTACGTGTGCAGGACCCCAGTAGAGATGAGCACGATGTCACGGGGCGTGTGCAGGATTTGGGTAGGGGTGTGCAGGACGTCATGGAGCGTGTGTAGGACTCCAGTAGGAGTGTGCAGAATCCCGGTAGCGGTGTGCAGGACGTCATGGAGCGTGTGAAGGACCTCAGTAGGAGTGTGCAGGACATCATGGAACGTGTGCAGAACCCCAGTAGGGTTGTGCAGGACGTCGTAGATTGTGTGCAGGACGTCAGTAGGAGTATTCAGGACATCATGGAACGTGTGTATTACCCCAGTAGGGTTGTGCAGGACGTCGTAGATTGTGTGCAGGACCTCAGTAGAGTTGTGCAGGACGTCGTAAATTGTGTGCAGGACCTCAGTAGGAGAGTGCAGGACATCATGGTACGTGGGCAGGACCTCAGTAGGGTTGTGCAGGACGTCGTAGATTGTGTGCAGGACCTCAGTAGGAGTGTGCAGGACATCATGGTACGTGTGCAGGACCTCAGTAGGAGTGTGCAGGACATCATGGTACGTGTGCAGGACCTCAGTAGGAGTGTGCAGGACATCATGGAACGTGTGCAGGACCCCAGTAGGGTTGTGCAGGACGTCGTAGATTGTGTGCAGGACCTCAGTAGGAGTGTGCAGGACATCATGGGACGTGTGCAGGACCCCAGTAGGGGTGTGCAGGACATCATGGTACGTGTGCAGGACCTCAGTAGGAGTGTGCAGGACATCATGGAACGTGTGCAGGACCCCAGTAGGGGTGTGCAGGACATCATGGAGTGCAGGACCTCAGTAGGAGTTGTGCAGAACGTCATGGAGCGTGTGCAGGACCCCAGTAGGGGTTGCAAAACATAGTGGAACGTGTGCAGGACCCCAGTAGGGACGAGCAGGACGTCGTAGAATGTGTGCAGGACCTCAGTAGGAGTGTGCAGGACATCATGGAACGTGTGCAGGACCGCAGTAGGGTTGTGCAGGACGTCGTAGATTGTGTGCAGGACCTCAGTAGGAGTGTGCAGGACATCATGGAACGTGTGCAGGACCCCAGTAGGGGTGTGCAGGACATCATGGAACGTGTGCAGGACCCCAGTAGGGTTGTGCAGGACGTCGTAGATTGTGTGCAGGACCTCAGTAGAAGTGTGCAGGACATCATGGAACGTGTGCAGGACCCCAGTAGGGTTGTGCAGGACGTCGTAGATTGTGTGCAGGACCTCAGTAGGAGTGTGCAGGACATCATGGAACGTGTGCAGGACCCCAGTAGGGGTGTGCAGGACATCATGGAACGTGTGCAGGACCTCAGTAGGAGTGTGCAGGACATCATGGAACGTGTGCAGGGCCTCAGTAGGAGTGTACAGGACATCATGGGATGTGGGCAGGACCCTGTAGGGGTGTGCAGCGCGTCATGGAGCGTGTGCAGGACCCCAGTAGGGTTGTGCATGACGTCGTAGATTGTGTGCAGGACCTCAGTAGGAGTGTGCAAGACATCATGGAACGTGTTCAGGACCCCAGTAGGGTTATGCAGGACGTCGTAGACTGTGTGCAGGACCTCAGTAGGAGTGTGCAGGACATCATGGAACGTGTGCAGGACCCCAGTAGGGGTGTGCAGGACGTTATGGAGCGTGTGCAGGACCCCAGTAGGGAAGTGCAGGATGTCAGGGAATGTGTGTAGGACCTCAGTATGAGTGTGCAGAACATCATGGAACGTGTGCAGGGTCGCAGTATGGGTGAGCAGGACATCATGTGACGTGTGCAGGACCCCAGTGCGGTTGTGCAGGACGTCGCAGCTTGCGTGCAGGACCTCAGTAGGAGTTCGGAGGACATCATGGAACGAGTGCAGGACCCCAGTAGGGGTGTGCAGGACATCATGTGACGTGTGCAGGACCCCAGTACGGTTGCGCAGGACGTCGCAGATTGCGTGCAGGACCTCAGTAGGAGTTTGCAGGACATCATGGAACGAGTGCAGGACCCCAATACAGGTGTGCAGGACGTTATGGAGCGTGTGCAGGACCCCAGTAGGGAAGTGCAGGATGTCAGGGAATGTGTGCAGGACCTCAGTATGAGTGTGCAGATCATCATGGAACGTGTGCAGGACCCCAATAGGGGTGTGCAGGACGTCATGGAGCGTGTGCAGGACTCCTGTAGGAGTGTGCAGGATCTCAGTAGTGGTGTGCGGGACGTGATGGAGCGTGTGCAGGACCCCAGTAGGGGTGTGCAGGACATCATGTGACGTGTGCAGGACCCCAGTACGGTTGTGCAGGACGTCGCAGATTGCGTGCAGGACCTCAGTAGGAGTTTGGAGGACATCATGGAACGAGTGCAGGACCCCAGTAGGGTTGTGCAGGACGTCGTAGATTGTGTGCAGGACCTCAGTAGGAGTGTGCAGGGCATCATGGAACGTGTGCAGGACCCCAGTAGGGTTGTGCAGGACGTCGTAAATTGTGTGCAGGACCTCAGTAGGAGAGTGCAAGACATCATGGAACGTGTGCAGGATCCCAGTAGGGTTGTGCAGGACGTCGTAGGTTGTGTGCAGGACCTCAGTAGGAGTGTGCAGGACATCATGGAACGTGTGCAGGACCCCAGTAGGGTTGTGCAGGACATCATGGAACGAGTGCAGGACCCCAGTAGCGGTGTGCAGGACATCATGGGACGTGTGCAGGACCCTAGTAGGGTTGTGCAGGACGTCGTAGATTGTGTGCAGGACCTCAGTAGGAGTGCGCAGGACATCATGGAACGTGTGCAGGACCCCAGTAGGGGTGTGCGTGTGCAGGACCCCAGTAGGGTTGTGCATGACGTCGTAGATTGTGTGCAGGACCTCAGTAGGAATGTGTGCAGGACCCCAGTAGGGTTGTGCAGGACGTCGTAGATTGTGTGCAGGACCTCAGTAGGAGTGTGCAGGACATCATGGAACGTGTGCAGGACCCCAGCAGGGGTGTGCAGGACATCATGGAACGTGTACAGGACCCCAGCAGGGTTGTGCAGGACATCATGGAACGTGTACAGGACCCCAGCAGGGTTGTGCAGGACATCATGGAACGTGTGCAGGACCCCAGTACGGTTGTGCAGGACGTCGTAGATTGTGTGCAGGACCTCAGTAGGAGTGTGCAGGACATCATGGTACGTGTGCAGGACCTCAGTAGGAGTGTGCAGGACATCATGGAACGTGTGCAGGATCCCAGTAGGGTTGTGCAGGACGTTGTAGATTGTGTGCAGGACCTCAGTAGGAGTGTGCAGGACATCATGGAATGTGTGCAGGACCTCAGTAGGAGTGTGCAGGACATCACGGAACGTGCGCAGGACCTTAGTAGGAGTGTGCAGGACATCATGGGACGTGGGCAGGACCCTGTAGGGGTGTGGAGGACATCATGGGACGTGGACAGGACCCCAGTAGGGGTGTGCAGGACGTCGTAGATTGTGTGCAGGGCCTCAGTAGGAGTGCGCAGGACATCATGGAACGTGTGTATTACTCCAGTAGGGTTGTGCAGGACGTCGTAGATTGTGTGCAGGACCTCAGTAGGGTTGTGCAGGACGTCGTAGATTGTGTGCAGGGCCTCAGTAGGAGTGTGCAGGACATCACGGGACGTGTGCAGGACCCCAGTAGGGTTGTGCAGGACGTCGTAGATTGTGTGCAGGACCTCAGTAGGAGTGTGCAGGACATCATGGAACGTGTGCAGGACCCCAGTAGGGGTGTGCAGGACATCATGGAACGTGTGCAAGACCCCAGCAGGGTTGTGCAGGAAATCATGGAACGTGTGCAGGACCCGAGTAGAGGTGTGCAGGACATCATGGGACGTGTGCAGGACCCCAGTAGGGGTGTGCAGGACGTCGTAGAATGTGTGCAGGACCTCAGTATGAGTGTGCAGAACATCATGGAACGTGTGCAGGGTCGCAGTATGGGTGAGCAGGACATCATGTGACGTGTGCAGGACCCCAGTAGGGTTGTGCAGGACGTCGTAGATTGTGTGCAGGACCTCAGTAGGAGTGTGCAGGACATCACGGAACGTGTGCAGGACCCCAGTACGGTTGTGCAGGACGTCGCAGATTGCGTGCAGGACCTCAGTAGGAGTTTGCAGGACATCATGGAACGAGTGCAGGACCCCAATACAGGTGTACAGGACGTCATGTAGCGTGTGCAGGACCCCAGTAGGGAAGTGCAGGATGTCAGGGAATGTGTGCAGGACCTCAGTATGAGTGTGCAGAACATCATGGAACGTGTGCAGGGTCGCAGTATGGGTGAGCAGGACATCATGTGACGTGTGCAGGACCCCAGTACGGTTGTGCAGGACGTCGCAGATTGCGTGCAGGACCTCAGTAGGAGTTTGGAGGACATCATGGAACGAGTGCAGGACCCCAATACAGGTGTGCAGGACGTCATGGAGCGTGTGCAGGACCCCAGTACGGTTGTGCACGACGTCGCAGATTGCGTGCAGGACCTTAGTAGGAGTTTGCAGGACATCATGGAACGAGTGCAGGACCCCAATACAGGTGTGCAGGACGTCATGGAGCGTGTGCAGGACCCCAGTAGGGAAGTGCAGGATGTCAGGGAATGTGTGCAGGACCTCAGTATGAGTGTGCAGAACATCATGGAACGTGTGCAGGGTCGCAGTATGGGTGAGCAGGACGTCATGGAGCGTGTGCAGGACCCCTGTAGGAGTGTGCAGGATCTCAGTAGTGGTGTGCGGGACGTGATGGAGCGTGTGCAGGACCCCAGTAGGGGTGTGCAGGACATCATGTGACGTGTGCAGGACCCCAGTACGGTTGTGCAGGACGTCGCAGATTGTGTGCAGGATCTTAGTAGGAGTGTGCAGAACATCATGGAATGTGTGCAGAACCCCAATAGGGGTGTGCAGGACGTCCTAGAATTTGTGCAGGACCTCAGTAGGAGTGTGCAGGACATCATGGAACGTTTACAGGACCCCAGTAGGGTTGTGCAGGACGTCGTAAATTGTGTGCAGGACCTCAGTAGGAGAGTGCAAGACATCATGGAACGTGTGCAGGACCCCAGCAGGGTTGTGCAGGACGTCGTAGATTGTGTGCAGGACCTCAGTAGGAGTGTGCAGGGCATCATGGAACGTGGGCAGGACCTCAGTAGGAGTGTGCAGAACATCATGGGACGTGGGCAGAGGACCATGTAGGGGTGTGCAGGACATCATGGAACGTGTGCAGGACCCCAGCAGGGTTGTGCAGGACGTCGTAGATTGTGTGAAGGACCTCAGTGGAACTGTGCGGGACATCATGGAACGTGTGCAGGACCCCATTAGGGGTGTGCAGGACATCATGGGACGTGTGCAGGACCCCAGTAGGGTTGTGCAGGACGTCGTAGATTGTGTGCAGGACCTCAGTAGGAGTGTGCAGGACATCACGGGACGTGTGCAGGACCCCAGTAGGGTTGTGCAGGACGTCGTAGATTGTGTGCAGGACCTCAGTAGGAGTGTGCAGGACATCATGGAACGTGTGCAGGACCCCAGTAGGGGTGTGCAGGACATCATGGAACGTGTGCAGGACATCATGGAGCGTGTGGAGGACCCCAGTAGGGTTGTGCAGGACGTCGTAGATTGTGTGCAGGACCTCAGTAGGAGTGTGCAGGACATCACGGGACGTGTGCAGGACCCCAGTAGGGTTGTGCAGGACGTCGCAGATTGTGTGCAGGACCTCAGTAGGGTTGTGCAGGACGTCGTAGATTGTGTGCAGGGCCTCAGTAGGAGTGTGCAGGACATCACGGGACGTGTGCAGGACCCCAGTAGGGTTGTGCAGGACGTCCTAGATTGTGTGCAGGACCTCAGTAGGAGTGTGCAGGACATCATGGAACGTGTGCAGGACCCCGATAGGGGTGTGCAGGACGTCGTAGAATTTGTGCAGGACCTCAGTAGAGTTGTGCAGGACGTCGTAAATTGTGTGCAGGACCTCAGTAGGAGCGTGCAGGACATCATGGAACGTGTGCAGGACCCCAGTAGGGTTGTGCAGGAGGAGGTAGATTGTGTGCAGGAGCTCAGTAGGAGGGTGCAGGACATCATGGAACGTGTGCATTACCCCAGTAGTGTTGTGCAGGACGTCGTAGATTGTGTGCAGGACCTCAGTAGGAGTGTGCAGGACATCATGGTACGTGTGCAGGACCTCAGTAGGAGTGTGCAGGACATCATGGAACGTGTGCAGGACCCCAGTAGGGTTGTGCAGGACGTCGTAGATTGTGTGCAGGACCTCAGTAGGAGTGTGCAGGACATCATGGAACGTGTGCAGGACCCCAGTAGGGTTGTGCAGGACGTCGTAGATTGTGTGCAGGACCTCAGTAGGAGTGTGCAGGACATCATGGTACGTGTGCAGGACCTCAGTAGGAGTGTGCAGGACATCATGGAACGTGTGCAGGACCCCAGTAGGGTTGTGCAGGACGTCGTAGATTGTGTGCAGGACCTCAGTAGGAGTGCCCAGGACATCATGGAACGTGTGTATTACCCCAGTAGGGATGTGCAGGACGTCGTAGATTGTGCGCAGGACCCCAGTAGGAGTGTGCAGGATCTCAGTAGTGGTGTGCAGGACGTCATGGAGCGTGTGCAGGACCCCAGTAGGAGTGTGCAGGACATCATGTGACGTGTGCAGGACCCCAGTAAGGTTGTGCAGGACGTCGCAGATTGCGTGCAGGACCTCAGTAGGAGTTTGCAGGACATCATGGAACGAGTGCAGGACCCCAATACAGGTGTGCAGGACGTTATGGAGCGTGTGCAGGACCCCAGTAGGGAAGTGCAGGATGTCAGGGAATGTGTGCAGGACCTCAGTATGAGTGTGCAGAACATCATGGAACGTGTGCAGGGTCGCAGTATGGGTGAGCAGGACATCATGTGACGTGTGCAGGACCCCAGTACGGTTGTGCAGGACATCGCAGATTGCGTGCAGGACCTCAGTAGGAGTTTGGAGGACATCATGGAACGAGTGCAGGACCCCAATACAGGTGTGCAGGACGTCATGGAGCGTGTGCAGGACCCCAGTACGGTTGTGCAGGACGTCGCAGATTGCGTGCAGGACCTCAGTAGGAGTTTGCAGGACATCATGGAACGAGTGCAGGACCCCAATACAGGTGTGCAGGACGTTATGGAGCGTGTGCAGGACCCCAGTAGGGAAGTGCAGGATGTCAGGGAATGTGTGCAGGACCTCAGTATGAGTGTGCAGAACATCATGGAACGTGTGCAGGGTCGCAGTATGGGTGAGCAGGACGTCATGGAGCGTGTGCAGGACCCCTGTAGGAGTGTGCAGGATCTCAGTAGTGGTGTGCAGGACGTGATGGAGCGTGTGCAGGACCCCAGTAGGGGTGTGCAGGACATCATGTGACGTGTGCAGGACCCCAGTACGGTTGTGCAGGACGTCGCAGATTGTGTGCAGGACCTCAGTAGGAGTTTGGAGGACATCATGGAACGAGTGCAGGACCCCAGTAGGGTTGTGCAGGACGTCGTAGATTGTGTGCAGGACCTCAGTAGGAGTGTGCAGGGCATCATGGAACGTGTGTATTACCCCAGTAGGGTTGTGCAGGACGTCGTAGATTGTGTGCAGGACCTCAGTAGGAGTGTGCAGGACATCATGGAACGTGTGCAGGACCCCAGTAGGGTTGTGCAGGACGTCGTAGATTGTGTGCAGGACCTCAGTAGGAGTGTGCAGGACATCATGGAACGTGTGCAGGACCTCAGTAGGAGTGTGCAGGACATCATGGAACGTGTGCAGGACCCCAGTAGGGTTGTGCAGGACATCATGGAACGAGTGCAGGACCCCAATACAGGTGTGCAGGACGTCGTAGATGGTGCGCAGGACCTCAGTAGGAGTGTGTAGGACATCATGGGACGTGTGCAGGACCTCAGTAGGAGTGTGCAGGACATCATGGAACGTGTGCAGGACCTCAGTAGGAGTGTGCAGGACATCATGGAACGTGTGTATTACCCCAGTAGGGTTGTGCAGGACGTCGTAGATTGTGTGCAGGACCTCAGTAGGAGTGTGCAGGACATCATGGAACGTGTGCAGGACCCCAGTAGGGTTGTGCAGGACGTCCTAGATTGTGTGCAGGACCTCAGTAGGAGTGTGCAGGACATCATGGAACGTGTGCAGGACTTCATGGAGCGTGTGCAGGACCTCAGTAGGAGTGTGCAGGACATCATGGAACGTGTGTGATGTGCAGGACGTCGTAGATAGTGCGCAGGACCTCAGTAGGAGTGTGCAGGACATCATGGGACGTGGGCAGGACCTCAGTAGGAATGTGCAGAACGTCGTCGAATTTGTGCAGGACCTCAGTAGGGTTGTGCAGGACGTCGTAAATTGTGTGCAGGACCTCAGTAGGAGTGTACAGGACATCATGGAACGTGTGCAGGACCCCAGTAGGGTTGTGCAGGACGTCGTAGATTGTGTGCAGGACCTCAGTAGGAGTGTGCAGGACATCATGGAACGTGTGCAGGACCCCAATAGGGGTGTGCAGGACGTCGTAGAATTTGTGCAGGACCTCAGTAGGGTTGTGCAGGACGTCGTAAATTGTGTGCAGGACCTCAGTAGGAGTGTGCAGGACATCATGGAACGTGTGCAGGACCCCAGCAGGGTTGTGCAGGACGTCGTAGATTGTGTGCAGGACCTCAGTAGGAGTGTGCAGGACATCATGGAACGTGTGCAGGACCCCAGTAGGGTTGTGCAGGACGTCGTAGATTGTGTGCAGGACCTCAGTAGGAGTGTGCAGGACATCATGGAACGTGTGCAGGACCTCAGTAGGAGTGTGCAGGACATCATGGAACGTGTGCAGGATCCCAGTAGGGTTGTGCAGGACGTCGTAGATTGTGTGCAGGACCTCAGTAGGAGTGTGCAGGACATCATGGAACGTGTGCAGGACCCCAGTAGGGTTGTGCAGGACGTCGTAGATTGTGTGCGGGACCTCAGTAGGAGTGTGCAGGACATCGTGGACCGTGTGCAGGATCCCAGTAGGGTTGTGCAGGACGTTGTAGATTGTGTGCAGGACCTCAGTAGGAGTGTGCAGGACATCATGGAACGCGTGCAGGACCCCAGTAGGGTTGTGCAGAACGTCATGGAACGTCTGCAGGACCGCAGTAGGAGTGTTCAGGATATCATGGAACGTGTGCAGGACCCCAGTAGGGTTGTGCAGGACGTCGTAGATTGTGTGCAGGACCTCAGTAGGAGTGTGCAGGACATCACGGGACGTGGGCAGGACCCCAGTAGGGTTGTGCAGGACGTCGTAGATTGTGGGCAGGACCTCAGTAGAAGTGCGCAGGACATCATGGAACGTGTGCAGGACCCCAGTACGGTTGTGCATTAAGTCGTGGATTGTGTGCAGGACCTCAGTAGGAGTGTTCAGGACATCATGGAACGTATGCAGAACTCCAGTAGGGTTGTGCAGGACGTCGTATATTGTGTGCAGGACCTCAGTAGGAGTGTGCAGGACATCACGGTACGTGTGCAGGACCCCAGTAGGGTTGTGCAGGACGTCGTATATTGTGTGCAGGACCTCAGTAGGAGTGTGCTGGACATCATGGAACGTGTGCAGGACCTCTTTAGGAGTGTGCAGGACGTTGTAGATTGTGTGCAGGACCTCAGTAGGAGTGTGCAGGACATCATGGAACGTGTGCAGGACCCCAGTAGGGGTGTGCAGGACACCATGGAGCGTGTGCAGGACCCCAGTAGGGATGTGCAGGACGTCGTAGATTGTGTGCAGGACCTCAGTAGGAGTGTGCAGGACATCATGGAACGTGTGCAGGACCCCAGTAGGGTTGTGCAGGACGTCGTAGATTGTGTGCAGGACCTCAGTAGGAGTGTGCAGAACATCACAGGACGTGTGCAGGACCCCAGCAGGGTTGTGCAAGACATCATGGAACGTGTGCAGGACATCATGGAGCGTGTGCAGGACCCCAGTAGGGATGTGCAGGACGTCGTAGGTAGTGCGCAGGACCTCAGTAGGAGTGTGCAGGACATCATGGGACGTGGGCAGGACCCCAGTAGGGTTGTGCAGGACGTCGTAGATTGTGTGCAGGACCTCAGTAGGAGTGTGCAGGACATCATGGAACGTGTGCAGGACCTCAGTAGGAGTGTGCAGGACATCATGGAACGTGTGCAGGACCCCAGTAGGGGTGTGCAGGACGTCGTAGAATGTGTGCAGGACCTCAGTAGGGTTGTGCAGGACGTCGTAGATTGTGTGCAGGACCTCAGTAGGAGTGTGCAGGACATCATGGAACGTGTGCAGGACCCCAGTAGGGTTGTGCAGGACGTCGTAGATTGTGTGCAGGACCTCAGTAGGAGTGCGCAGGACATCATGGAACGTGTGCAGGACCCCAGTAGGGGTGTGCAGGACATCATGGAACGTGTGCAGGACCCCAGCAGGGGTGTGCAGGACATCATGGGACGTGTGCAGGACCCCAGTAGGGTGTGCAGGACGTCGTAGAATGTGTGCAGGACCTCAGTAGGAGTGTGCAGTACATCATGGAACGTGTGCAGGACCCCAGTAGGGGTGTGCAGGACATCATGGAACGTGCGCAGGACCTTAGTAGGAGTGTGCAGGGCATCATGGAACGTGTGTATCACCACAGTAGGGTTGTGCAGGACGTCGTAGATTGTGTGCAGGACCTCAGTAGGAGTGTGCAGGACATCATGGAACGTGTGCAGGACCCCAGTAGGGTTGTGCAGGACGTCGTAGATTGTGTGCAGGACCTCAGTAGGAGTGTGCAGGACATCATGGAGCGTGTGCAGGACCTCAGTAGGAGTGTGCACGACATCATGGAACGTGTGCAGGACCCCAGTAGGGTTGTGCAGGACGTCGTAGATAGTGCGCAGGACCTCAGTAGGAGTGTGCAGGACATAAAGGAACGTGTGCAGAACCCCAATAGAGGTGTGCAGGACGTCGTAGAATGTGTGCAGGATCTTAGTATAAGTGTGCACGACATAATGGAACGTGTGCAAGACCCCAGTAGGGGTGTGCAGGACATCATGGAATGTGTGCAGGACCTGAGTAGGAATGTGCAGGACATCATGGAACGTGTGCAGGACCCCAGTAGGGTTGTGCAGGACGTTGTAGATTGTGTGCAGGACCTCAGTAGGAGTGTGCAGGACAGCATGGAGCGTGTGCAGGACCCCAGTAGGGTTGTGCAGGACGTCGTAGATTGTGTGTAGGACCTGAGTAGGAATGTGCAGGACATCATGAAACGTGTGCAGGACCCTAGTAGGAAAGAGCGGGACGTCATGGAACGTGTGCAGGACCCCAGTAGGGTTGTGCAGGACATCATGGAACGTGTGCAGGATCCCAGTAGGAGTGTGCAGGACATCATGGAACGTGTGCAGGATCCTAGTAGGGGTGTGCACGACACCATGGAACGTGTGCAGGACCCCAGTAGGGTTGTGCAGGACGTCGTAGATTGTGTGCAGGACCTCAGTAGGAGTGTGCAGAACATCACGGGACGTGTGCAGGACTCAGTAGGGTTGTGCAGGACGTCGTAGATTGTGTGCAGGCCCTCAGTAGGAGTGTGCAGGACATCATGGGACATGTGCAGGACCCCAGTAGGGTTGAGCAGGACGTCGTAGATTGTGTGCAGGACTTCAGTAGGAGTGTGCAGGACATCATGGAACGTGTGCAGGACCCCAATACAGGTGTTCAGGACGTCGTAGATTGTGTGCAGGACCTCAGTAGGAGTGTGCAGGACATCATGGAACGTGTGCAGGACCCCAGTAGGGTTGTGCAGGACGTCGTAGATTGTGTGCAGGACCTCAGTAGGAGTGTGCAGGACATCATGGAACGTGTGCAGGACCCCAGCAGGGTTGTGCAGGACGTCGTAGATTGTGTGCAGGACCTCAGTAGGAGTGTGCAGGACATCATGGAACGTGTGCACGACCCCAGTAGGGGTGTGCAGGACGTCGTAGAATTTGTGCAGGACCTCAGTAGGGTTGTGCAGGACGTCGTAAATTGTGTGCAGGACCTCAGTAGGAGTGTGCAGGACATCATGGAACGTGTGCAGGACCCCAGCAGGGTTGTGCAGGACGTCGTAGATTGTGTGCAGGACCTCAGTGGAACTGTGCGGGACATCATGGAACGTGTGCAGGACCCCATTAGGGGTGTGCAGGACATCATGGAACGTGTGCAGGACCCCAGTAGGGTTGTGCAGGACGTCGTAGATTGTGTGCAGGACCTCAGTAGGAGTGTGCAGGACATCACGGGACGTGTGCAGGACCCCAGTAGGGTTGTGCAGGACGTCGTAGATTGTGTGCAGGACCTCAGTAGGAGTGTGCAGGACATCATGGAACGTGTGCAGGACCCCAGTAGGGTTGTGCAGGACGTCGTAGATAGTGTGCAGGACCTCAGTATAAGTGTGCAGGACGTCATGTAGCGTGTGCAGGACACCAGTACGGTTGTGCAGGACGTCGTAGATTGTGTGCAGGACCTCAGTAGGAGTGCGCAGGACATCATGGAACGTGTGCAGGACCCCAGTAGGGGTGTGCAGGACATCATGGAACGTGTGCAGGACCCCAGTAGGGTTGTGCAGGACGTCGTAGATTGTGTGCAGGACCTCAGTAGGAGTGTGCAAGACATCATGAAACGTGTGCAGGATCTCAGTAGGGTTGTGCAGGACGTCGTAGATTGTGTGCAGGACCTCAGTAGGAGTGTGCAAGACATCATGGAACGTGTGCAGGATCCCAGTAGTGGTATGCAGGACGTCACGGAGCGTGCGCAGGACCTCAGTAGGAGAGTGCAAGACATCATGGAACGTGTGCAGGACCTCAGCAGGGTTGTGCAGGACGTCGTAGATTGTGTGCAGGACCTCAGTAGGAGTGTACAGGACATCATGGAACATGTGTATTACCCCAGTAGGAGTGTGCAGGACGTCGTAGAATTTGTGCAGGACCTCAGTACGGTTGTGCAGGACGTCGTAAATTGTGTGCAGGACCTCAGTAGGAGTGTACAGGACATCATGGAACGTGTGCAGGACCCCAGCAGGGTTGTGCAGGACGTCGTAGATTGTGTGCAGGACCTCAGTAGGAGTGTGCAGGACATCATGGAACGTGTGCAGGACCCCAATAGGGGTGTGCAGGACGTCCTAGAATTTGTGCAGGACCTCAGTAGGGTTGTGCAGGACGTCGTAAATTGTGTGCAGGACCTCAGTAGGAGAGTGCAAGACATCATGGAACGCATGCAGGACCCCAATAGGGGTGTGCAGGACGTCCTAGAATTTGTGCAGGACCTCAGTAGGAGTGTGCAGGACATCATGGAACGTGTGCAAGACCCCAGTAGGGGTTTGCAGGACGTCGTAGATTGTGTGCAGGACCTCAGTAGGAGTGTGCGGGACATCATGGAACGTGTGCAGGACCCCATTAGGGGTGTGCAGGACATCATGGGACGTGTGCAGGACCCCAGTAGGGTTGTGCAGGACGTCGTAGATTGTGTGCAGGACCTCAGTAGGAGTGTGCAGGACATCACGGGACGTGTGCAGGACCCCAGTAGGGTTGTGCAGGACGTCGTAGATAGTGCGCAGGACTTCAGTAGGAGTGTGCAGGACATCATGGAACCAGTGAAGGACCCCAATACAGGTGTGCAGGACGTCGTAGATTGTGTGCAGGACCTCAGTAGGAGTGTGCAGGACATCATGGAACGAGTGCAGGACCCCAGTAGGGTTGTGCAGGACGTCGTAGATTGTGTGCAGGACCTCAGTAGGAGTGTGCAGGACATCATGGAACGTGTGCAGGACCCGGAAGGGTTGTGCAGGTCGTCGTAGTTTGTGTGAAGGACCTCGGTAGGAGTTTGCAGGACATCATGGAACGAGTGCAGAACCCCAATACAGGTGTGCAGGACGTCGTAGATTGTGTGCAGGACCTCATTACGAGTGTGCAGGACATCACGGAACGTGCGCAGGACCCCAGTAGGGTTGTGCAGTACGTTGTAGATTGTGTACAGGACCTCAGTAGGAGTGTGCAGGACAGCATGGAACGTGTGCAGGATCCCAGTTGGGTTGTGCAGGACGTCGTAGATTGTGTGCAGGACCTCACTAAGAGTGTGCAGGACATCATGGAACGTGTGCAGGACCCAGTAGGGTTGTGCAGGACGTCGTAGATTGTGTGCAGGACATCAGTAGGAGTGTGCAGGACATCATGGAACGTGTGCAGGACCCCAGTAGGGGTGTGCAGGACGTCGTAAATTGAGTGCAGGACCTCAGTAGGAGTGTGCAGGACATCATGGAACGTGTGCAGGACCCCAGTAGGGTGTGCAGGACGTCATGGAATTTGTGCAGGACCTCAGTAGGGTTGTGCAGGACGTCGTAAATTGTGTGCAGGACCTCAGTAGGAGTGTGCAGGACATCATGGAACGTGTGCAGGACCCCAGTAGGGTTGTGCAGAACGTCATGGATTGTGTGCAGGACCTCAGTAGGAGTGTGCAGGACATCACGTAACGTGTGCAGGTCCCCAGTAAGGGTGTGCAGGACGTCGTAGAATGTGTGGAGGGCCTCAGTAGGGGTGTGCAGGACATCATGGAACGTGTGCAGGACCCCAGTAGTGTTGTGCAGGAGGTCGTATATTGTGTGCAGGACCTCAGTAGGAGTGTGCAGGACGTCGTAGATTGTGTGCAGGACCTCAGTAGGAGTGTGCAGGACATCATGTAGCGTGTGCAGGACCCCAGTAGGGGTGTGCAGGACATCATGGAACGTGTGCAGAACTCCAGCAGGGTTGTGCAGGACATCATGGGACGTGGACAGGACCTCAGTAGGGGTGTGCAGGACATCATGGAACGTGTGCTAGACCTCAGTAGGGGTGTGCACGACGTCGTAGATTGTGTGCAGGACCTCAGTAGGGGTGCGCAGGACGTCATGGAATGTGTGCTAGACCTCAGTAGAAGTGTGCAGGACGTCGTAGAATGTGTGCAGAACCTCAGTAGAAGTGTGCAGGACATCATGGAACGTGTGCAGGACCCCAGTAGGGTTGTGAAAGACGTCGTAGATTGTGTGCAGGACCTCAGTAGGAGTGCGCAGGACATCATGGAACGTGTGCAGGACCCCAGTAGGGGTGTGCAGGACATCATGAAACGTGTGCAGGACCCCAGTAGGGTTGTGCAGGACGTCAGAAATTGTGTGCAGGACCTCAGTAGGAGTGTGCAGGACATCATGTAACGTGTGCAGGACCCCAGCAGAGGTGAGCAGGACATCATGGTACGTGTGCAGGACCTCAGTAGGAGTGTGCAGGACATCATGGAACGTGTGCAGGACCCCAGTAGGGTTGTGCAGGACGTCGTAGATTGTGTGCAGGACCTCAGTAGGAGTGTGCAGGACATCACGGGACGTGTGCAGGACCCCAGTAGGGTTGTGCAGGACGTCGTAGATTGTGTGCAGGACCTCAGTAGGAGTGTGCAGGACATCATGGAACGTGTGCAGGACCCCAGTAGGGGTGTGCAGGACATCATGGAACGTGCGCAGGACCCCAGCAGGGTTGTGCAGGACATCATGGAACGTGTGCAGGACATCATGGAACGTGTGCAGGACATCATGGAGCGTGTGGAGGACCCCAGTAGGGTTGTGCAGGACGTCGTAGATTGTGTGCAGGACCTCAGTAGGAGTGTGCAGGACATCACGGGACGTGTGCAGGACCCCAGTAGGGTTGTGCAGGACGTCGTAGATTGTGTGCAGGACCTCAGCATGAGTGGGCAGGACATCGTGGAACGTGTGCAGAATCCCGGTAGCGGTGTGCAGGACGTCATGGGACGTGTGCAGGACCTCAGTAGGAGTGTGCAGGACATCATGAGACGTGTGCAGGACCCCAGTAGGGTTGTGCAGGACGTCGCAGATTGTGTGCAGGACCTCAGTATGAGTGTGCAGGACATCATGGAACGTGTGCAGGACCCCAGTAGGGGTGTGCAGGACATCATGGAACGTGTGCAGGACATCATGGAGCGTGTGCAGGACCTCAGTAGGAGTGTGCAGGACATCATGGAGCGTGTGCAGGACCTCAGTAGGGGTGTGCAGGACAGCATGGAACGTGTGGAGGACCCCAGTAGGGGTGCGCAGGACGTCGTAGATAGTGCGCAGGGCCTCAGTAGGAGTGTGCAGGACGTCATGGTACGTGTGCAGGACCCCAGTAGTGTTGTGCAGGACGTCGTAGATTGTGTGCAGGACATCAGTAGGAGTGTGCAGGATATCATGGAACGTGTGCAGGACCCCAGTAGGTGTGTGCAGGACGTCGTAGATTGTGTGCAGGACATGAGTAGGAGTGTGCAGGAAATCATGGAACGTGTGCAGGACCCCAGTAGGGTTGTGCAGGACGTCGTAGAATGTGTGCAGAACCTCAGTAGGAGTGTGCAGGACATCATGGAACGTGTGCAGAACCCCAATAGGGGTGTGCAGGACGTCCTAGAATTTGTGCGGGACCTCAGTAGGAGTGTGCAGGACATCATGGGACGTGGGCAGGACCCTGTAGGGGTGTGGAGGACGTCGTAAATTGAGTGCAGGACCTCAGTAGGAGTGTGCAGGACATCATGGAACGTGTGCACGACCCCAGTAGGGGTGTGCAGGACGTCGTAGAATTTGTGCAGGACCTCAGTAGGGTTGTGCAGGACGTCGTAAATTGTGTGCAGGACCTCAGTAGGAGAGTGCAAGACATCATGGAACGTGTGCAGGACCCCAGTAGGGTTGTGCAGGACGTCGTAGATTGTGTGCAGGACCTCAGTAGGAGTGTGCAGGACATCATGGAACGTGTGCAGGACCCCAGTAGGGGTGTGCAGGACATCATGGAACGTGTGCAGGACCTCAGTAGGAGTGTGCAGGACATCACGGGACGTGTGCAGGGCCCCAGTAGGGTTGTGCAGGACGTCGTAGATTGTGTGCAGGACCCCAGTAGGGTTGTGCAGGACGTCGTATATTGTGTGCAGGACCTCAGAAGGAGTGTGCAGGACGTCGTAGATTGTGTGCAGGACCTCAGTAGGAGTGTGCAGGACATGATGGAACGTGTGCAGGACCCCAGTAGGGGTGTGCAGGACATCATGGAACGTGTGCAGGACCCCAGTAGGGTTGTGCAGGACGTCGTAGATTGTGTGCAGGACCTCAGTAGAAGTGCGCAGGACATCATGGAACGTGTGCAGGACCTCAGTAGGAGTGTGCATTAAGTCGTGGATTGTGTGCAGGACCTTAGTAGGAGTGTGCAGGACATCAAGGGACGTGTGCAGGGCCCCAGTAGGGTTGTGCAGGACGTCGTAGATTGTGTGCAGGACCTCAGTAGGAGCGTGCAGGACATCATGTGACGTGTGCAGGACCCCAGTACGGTTGTGCAGGACGTCGTAGATTGTGTGCAGGACCTCAGTAGGAGTGTGCAGGACATCATGGAACGTGTGCAGGACCCCAGTAGGGGTGTGCAGGACATCATGGAACGTGTGCAGGACCCCAGTAGTGTTGTGCAGGACGTCGTATATTGTGTGCAGGACCTCAGTAGGAGTGTGCAGGACATCATGGAACGTGTGCAGGACCCCAGTAGGGGTGTGCAGGGCGTCGTAAATTGTGTGCAGGACCTCAGTAGGAGTGTGCAGGACATCATGGAACGTGTGCAGGACCCCAGTAGGGGTGTGCAGGACGTCGTAAATTGTGTGCAGGACCTCAGTAGGAGTGTGCAGGACATCATGGAACGTGTGCAGGATCCCAGTAGGGTTGTGCAGGACGTCGTAGGTTGTGTGCAGGACCTCAGTAAGGGTGTGCAGGACATCATTGGAACGTGTGCAGGACCCCAATAGGGTGTTCAAGACGTCCTGGAATGTGTGAAGGACCTCAATAGGGGTGTTCAAGACGTCATGGAATGTGTGCAGGACCTCAGCAGGAGTGTGCAGGACATCATGGGACTTGTGCAGGACCGCAGTAGTGGTGTGCAGGACGTCATGCAATGTGTGCAGGACCCCAGTAGGGTTGTGCAGGACGTCGTAGATTGTGTGCAGGACCTCAGTAGGAGTGTGCAGGACATCATGGAACATGTGCAGGACCCCAGTAGGGGTGTGCAGGACGTCGTAGAATGTGTGCAGGACCTCAGTAGGAGTGTGCAGGACATCATGGAACGTGTGCAGGACCCCAGTAGGGTTGTGCAGGACGTCGTAGATTGTGTGCAGGACCTCAGTAGGAGTGTGCAGGACATCATGGAACGTGTGCAGGACCCCAATAGGGGTGTGCAGGACGTCGTAGATTGTGTGCAGGACCTCAGTAGGAGTGTGCAGGACATCATGGAACGTGTGTATTACCCCAGTAGGGTTGTGCAGGACGTCGTAGATTGTGTGCAGGACCTCAGTAGGAGTGTGCAGGACATCATGGAACGCGTGCAGGACCCCAATAGGGGTGTGCAGGACGTCGTAAATTGAGTGCAGGACCTCAGTAGGAGTGTGCAGGACATCATGGAACGTGTGCAGGACCCCAATAGGGGTGTGCAGGACGTCCTAGAATTTGTGCAGGACCTCAGTAGGGTTGTGCAGGACGTCGTAAATTGTGTGCAGGACCTCAGTAGGAGAGTGCAGGACATCATGGAACGTGTGCAGGACCTCAGTAGAGTTGTGCAGGACGTCGTAAATTGTGTGCAGGACCTCAGTAGGAGAGTGCAGGACATCATGGTACGTGGGCAGGACCTCAGTAGGAGTGTGCAGGACATCATGGTACGTGTGCAGGACCTCAGTAGGAGTGTGCAGGACATCATGGAACGTGTGCAGGACCCCAGTAGGGTTGTGCAGGACGTCGTAGATTGTGTGCAGGACCTCAGTAGGAGTGCCCAGGACATCATGGAACGTGTGTATTACCCCAGTAGGGTTGTGCAGGACCTCAGTAGGAGTGTGCAGGACATCATGGGACGTGTGCAGGACCTCAGTAGGAGTGTGCAGGACATCATGGAACGTGTGCAGGACCTCAGTAGGGTTGTGCAGGACGTCGTAGATTGTGTGCAGGACCTCAGTAGGAGTGTGCAGGACATCATGGAACGTGTGCAGGACCCCAGTAGGGTTGTGCAGGACGTCGTAGATTGTGTGCAGGACCTCAGTAGGAGTGTGCAAGACATCATGGAACGTGTGCAGGACCCCAGTAGGGTTGTGCAGGACGTCGTAGATAGTGTGCAGGACCTCAGTAGGAGTGTGCAGGACATCATGGAACGTGTGCAGGACCCCAGTAGGGTTGTGCAGGACGTCGTAGATTGTGTGCAGGACCTCAGTAGGGTTGTGCAGGACGTCGTAGATTGTGTGCAGGACCTCAGTAGGAGTGTGCAGGACATCATGGAACGTGTGCAGGACCCCAGTAGGGTTGTGCAGGACGTCGTAGATTGTGTGCAGGACCTCTGTAGGAGTGTGCAAGACATCATGGAACGTGTGCAGGACCCCAGTAGGGGTGTGCAGGACAGGACGTCGTAGAATGTGCGCAGGGCCTCAGTAGGAATGTGCAGGACATCATAGAACGAGTGCAGGATTCCAGTAGGGTTGTGCCGGACGTCGTAGATAGTGTGCAGGACCTCAGTAAGAGTGTGCAGGACATCATGGAACGTGTGCAGGACCCCAGTAGGGTTGTGCAGGACGTCGTAGATTGTGTGCAGGACCTCAGTAGGAGTGCGCAGGACATCATGGGACGTGTGCAGGACCCCAGTAGGGGTGTGCAGGACGTCATGGAGCGTGTGCAGGACCCCAGTAGGGTTGTGCAGGACGTCGTAGATTGTGTGCAGGACCTCAGTAGGAGTGTGCAGGACATCATGGAACGTGTGCAGGACCCCAGTAGGGGTGTGCAGGACATCATGGAACGTGTGCAGGACCCCAGTAGGGTTGTGCAGGACGTCGTAGATTGTGTGCAGGACCTCAGTAGGAGTGCGCAGGACATCATGGAACGTGTGCAGGACCCCAGTAGGGGTGTGCAGGACATCATGGAACGTGTGCAGGACCCCAGTAGGGTTGTGCAGGACGTCGTAGATTGTGTGCAGGACCTCAGTAGGAGTGTGCAGGACATCATGGAACGTGTGCAGGACCTCAGTAGGAGCGTGCAGGACCCAGTAGGGTTGTGCAGGATTGTGCAGGACGTCGTAGATTGTGTGCAGGACCTCAGTAGGAGTGTGCAGGACATCACGGGACGTGTGCAGGATCCCAGTAGGGGTGTGCATTAAGTCGTGGATTGTGTGCAGGACCTCAGTAGGAGTGTGCAGGACATCATGGAACGTGTGCAGGACCCCAGTGGGGGTGTGCAGGACGTCGTAGAATTTGTGCAGGACCCCAGTAGGGTTGTACAGGTCATCATGGAACGTGTCTATTATCCCAGTAGGGTTGTGCAGGACCAGGGTTGTGCAGGACGTCGTAGATTGTGTGCAGGACCTCAGTAGAGGTGTGCAGGACGTCATGGAGCGCGTGCAGGACCCCAGTAGGGTTGTGCAGGACGTCGTTGATTGTGTGCAGGACCTCAATAGGAGTGTGCAGGACATCATGGAACGTGTGCAGGACCCCAGTAGGGTTGTGCATGACGTCGTAGATTGTGTGCAGGACCTCAGTAGGAGTGTGCAAGACATCATGGAACGTGTGCAGGACCCCAGTAGGGTTGTGCAGGACGTCGTAGATTGTGTGCAGGACCTCAGTAGGAGTGTGCAGGACATCATGGAACGTGTGCAGGACCCCAGTAGGGGTGTGCAGGACGTCGTAGATTGTGCGCAGGACCTCAGTAGGAGTGTGCAGGACATCATGGAACGTGTGCAGGACCCCAGCAGGGTTGTGCAGGACATCATGGAACGTGTGCAGGACCCCAGTAGGGTTGTGCAGGACGTCGTAGATTGTGTGCAGGACCTCAGTAGGAGTGTGCAGGACATCATGGAACGTGAGCAGGATCCCAATAGGGTTGTGCAGGACGTCGTAGATTGTGTGCAGGACCTCAGTAGGAGTGTTCAGGACATCATGGAACGTGTGCAGGACCCCAATAGGGTTGTGCAGGACGTCGTAGATTGTGTGCAGGACCTCAGTAGGGTTGTGCAGGACGTCTTAGATTGTGTGCAGGGCCTCAGTAGGAGTGTGCAGGACATCATGGAACGTGTGCAGGACCCCAGTAGGAGTGTGCAGGACATCACGGGACGTGTGCAGGACCCCAGTAGGGTTGTGCAGGACGTCGTAGATTGTGTGCAGGACCTCAGTAGGAGTGTGCAGGACATCACGGGACGTGTGCAGGACCCCAGTAGGGTTGTGCAGGACGTCGTAGATTGTGTGCAGGACCTCAGTAGGGTTGTGCAGGACGTCGTAGATTGTGTGCAGGGCCTCAGTAGGAGTGTGCAGGACATCACGGGACGTGTGCAGGACCCCAGTAGGGTTGTGCAGGACATCATGGAACGTGTGCAGGACATCATGGAGCGTGTGCAGGACCTCAGTAGGAGTGTGCAGGACATCATGGAACGTGTGTATTACTCCAGTAGGGTTGTGCAGGACGTCGTAGATTGTGTGCAGGACCTCAGTAGGGTTGTGCAGGACGTCGTAGATTGTGTGCAGGGCCTCAGTAGGAGTGTGCAGGACATCACGGGACGTGTGCAGGACCCCAGTAGGGTTGTGCAGGACGTCGTAGATTGTGTGCAGGACCTCAGTAGGAGTGTGCAGGACATCATGGAACGTGTGCAGGACCCCAGTAGGGTTGTGCAGGACGTCGTAGATTGTGTGCAGGACCTCAGTAGGAGTGTGCAGGACATCACGGGACGTGTGCAGGACCCCAGTAGGGTTGTGCAGGACGTCGTAGATTGTGTGCAGGACCTCAGTAGGAGTGTGCAGGACATCATGGAACGTGTGCAGGACCCCAGTAGGGGTGTGCAGGACGTCGTAGAATGTGTGCAGGACCTCAGTAGGAGTGTGCAGGACATCATGTGACGTGTGCAGGATCTCAGTAGTGGTGTGCAGGACGTCATGGAGCGTGTGCAGGACCCCAGTAGGAGTGTGCAGGACATCATGGTACGTGTGCAGGACCTCAGTAGGAGTGTGCAGGACATCATGGTACGTGTGCAGGACCTCAGTAGGAGTGCGCAGGACATCATGGAACGTGTGCAGGACCCCAGTAGGGTTGTGCAGGACGTCGTAGATTGTGTGCAGGACCTCAGTAGGAGTGCCCAGGACATCATGGAACGTGTGCAGGACCCCAGTAGGGGTGTGCAGGACATCATGGAACGTGTGCAGGACCCCAGTAGGGTTGTGCAGGACGTCGTAGATTGTGTGCAGGACCTCAGTAGGAGCGTGCAGGACCCCAGTAGGGGTGTGCAGGACATCATGGAACGTGTGCAGGACATCATGGAACGTGTGCAGGACCCCAGTAGGGTTGTGCAGGACGTCGTAGATTGTGTGCAGGACCTCAGTAGGAGTGTGCAGGACATCATGGAACGTGTGCAGGACCCCAGTAGGGTTGTGCAGGACGTCGTAGATTGTGTGCAGGACCTCATTAGGAGTGTGGAGGTTATCAAGGGACGTGTGCAGGGCCCCAGTAGGAGTGTGCAGGATGTCAGGGAATGTGTGCAGGACCTCAGTAGGAATGTGCAGAACATCATGGAACGTGTGCAGAACCCCAGTAGGGTTGTGCAGGACGTCGTAGATTGTGCGCAGGACCTCAGTAGGAGTGTACAGGACATCATGGGACGTGGGCAGGACCCTGTAGGGGTGTGCAGGACGTCATGGAACGTGTGCAGGACCCCAGCAGGAGTTGTGTAGGACGTCGTAGATTGTGTGCAGGACCTCAGTAGGAGTGTGCAGGACATTGCAGAACGTGTGCAGGACCCCAGCAGGGTTGTGCAGGACGTCGTAGATTGTGTGCAGGACATCAGTAGGAGTGTGCAGGACATCATGGAACGTGTGCAGGACCCCAGTAGGGTTGTGCAGGACGTCGTAGATTGTGTGCAGGACCTCAGTAGGAGTGTGCAGGACATCATGGAACGTGTGCAGGACCTGAGTAGGAGTGTGCAGGACATCATGGAACGTGTGCAGGACCCCAGTAGGGTTGTGCAGGACGTCGTAGATTGTGTGCAGGACCTCAGTAGGAGTGTGCAGGACATCATGGAACGTGTGCAGGACCCCAGTAGGGTTGTGCAGGACGTCGTAGATTGTGTGCAGGACCTCAGTAGAAGTGCGCAGGACATCATGGAACGTGTGCAGGACCTCAGTAGGAGTGTGCAGGACATCATGGAACGTGTATATTACCCCAGTAGTGTTGTGCAGGACGTCGTAGATTGTGTTCAGGACCTCAGTAGGAGTGTGCAAGACATCATGAAACGTGTGCAGAACCCCAGTAGGGTTGTGCAGGACGTCGTAGAATTTGTGCAGGACCTCAGTAGGGTTGTGCAGGACGTCGTCAATTGTGTGCAGGACCTCAGTAGGAGAGTGCAAGACATCATGGAACTTGTGCAGGACCTCAGTAGGGTTGTGCAGGACGTCGTAAATTGTGTGCAGGACCTCAGTAGGAGTGTGCAGGACATCATGGAACGTGTGCAGGACCCCAGTAGGGTTGTGCAGGACGTCGTAGATTGTGTGCAGGACCTCAGTAGGAGTGTGCAGGACATCATGGAACGCGTGCAGGACCCCAATAGGGGTGTGCAGGACGTCGTAAATTGAGTGCAGGACCTCAGTAGGAGTGTGCAGGACATCATGGAACGTGTGCAGGACCCCAATAGGGGTGTGCAGGACGTCCTAGAATTTGTGCAGGACCTCAGTAGGGTTGTGCAGGACGTCGTAAATTGTGTGCAGGACCTCAGTAGGAGTGTGCAGGACATCATGGAACGTGTGCAGGACCCCAGTAGGGTTGTGCAGGACGTCGTAGATTGTGTGCAGGACCTCAGTAGGAGTGTGCAGGACATCATGGAACGTGTGCAGGACCCCAGTAGGGGTGTGCAGGACATCATGGAACGTGTGCAGGACCCCAGTAGGGTTGTGCAGGACGTCGTAGATTGTGTGCAGGACCTCAGTAGGAGTGTGCAGGACATCATGGGACGTGTGCAGGACCCCAGTAGGGGTGTGCAGGACGTCGTAGAATGTGTGCAGGACCTCAGTAGGAGTGTGCAGGATCTCAGTAGTGGTGTGCAGGACGTCATGGAGCGTGTGCAGGACCCCAATACAGGTGTGCAGGACGTCATGTAGCGTGTGCAGGACCCCAGTAGGGAAGCGCAGGATGTCAGGGAATGTGTGCAGGACCTCAGTATGAGTGTGCAGAACATCATGGAACGTGTGCAGGGTCGCAGTATGGGTGAGCAGGACATCATGTGACGTGTGCAGGACCCCAGTACGGTTGTGCAGGACATCGCAGATTGCGTGCAGGACCTCGGTAGGAGTTTGCAGGACATCATGGAACGAGTGCAGGACCCCAATACAGGTGTGCAGGACATCATGTGACGTGTGCAGGACCCCAGTACGGTTGTGCAGGACGTCGTAGATTGTGCGCAGGACCTCAGTAGGAGTGTACAGGACATCATGGGATGTGGGCAGGACCCCAGTAGGGTTGTGCAGGACGTCGTAGATTGTGTGCAGGACATCAGTAGGAGTGTGCAGGACATCATGGAACGTGTGCAGGATCTCAGTAGGAGTGTGCAGGACATCATGGAACGTGTGCAGGACCCCAGCAGGGTTGTGCAGGACGTCGTAGAATGTCTGCAGGACCTCAGTGGGAGTGTGCAGGACATCACGGGACGTGTGCAGGACCCCAGTAGGGTTGTGCAGGACGTCGCAGATTGTGTGCAGGACCTCAGTATGAGTGTGCAGGACATCATGGAACGTGTGCAGGACCCCAGCAGGTTTAGGCAGGACGTCGTAGATTGTGTGCAGGACCTCAGTAGGAGTGTTCAGGACATCATGGAACGTGTGCAGGACCCCAATAGGGTTGTGCAGGACGTCGTAGATTGTGTGCAGGACCTCAGTAGGAGTGTGCAGAACATCACAGGACGTGTGCAGGACCCCAGCAGGAGTGTGCAGGACATCATGGAACGTGTGCAGGATCTCAGTAGGAGTGTGCAGGACATCATGGAACGTGTGCAGGACCCCAGCAGGGTTGTGCAGGACGTCGTACCATGTGTGCAGGACCTCAGTAGGAGTGTGCAGGACATCATGGAACGTGTGCAGGACCCCAGCAGGATTGTGCAGGACGTCGTAGAATGTGTGCAGGACTTCAGTAGGGTTGTGCAGGACGTCGTAAATTGTGTGTAGGACCTCAGTAGGAGCGTGTAGGACATCATGGAACGTGTGCAGGACCCCAATAAAGGTGTGCAGGACGTCGTAGAATTTGTGCAGGACCTCAGAACGGTTGTGCAGGACGTCGTACAATGTGTGCAGGACCTCAGTAGGAGTGTGCAGGATATCATGGAACGTGTGCAGGACCCAATAGGGTTGTGCAGGGCGTCGTAGATTGTGTGCAGGACCTCAGTAGGAGTGTGCAGGACATCATGGAACGTGTGCAGGACCCCAGTAGGGTTGTGCAGGACGTCGTAGATTGTGTGCAGGACCTCAGTAGGAGTGTGCAGGACATCACGGGACGTGTGCAGGACCCCAGTAGGGTTGTGCAGGACGTCGTAGATTGTGTGCAGGACCTCAGTAGGAGTGTGCAGGACATCATGGAACGTGTGCAGGACCTCAGTTGTAGTGTGCAGGATCCCAGTAGGAGTGTGCAGGACATCACGGGACGTGTGCAGGACCCCAGTAGGGTTGTGCAGGACGTCGTAGATTGTGTGCAGGACCTCAGTAGGAGTGTGCAGGACATCATGGAACGTGTGCAGGACCCCAGTAGGGGTGTGCAGGACATCATGGAACGTGTGCAGGACCTCAGTAGGAGTGTGCAGGACATCATGGAGCGTGTGCAGGACCTCAGTAGGGGTGTGCAGGACATCATGGAACGTGTGCAGGACCCCAGTAGGGTTGTGCAGGACGTCGTAGATTGTGTGCAGGACCTCAGTAGGAGAGTGCAGGACATCACGGGACGTGTGTATTACTTCAGTAGGGTTGTGCAGGACGTCGTAGATTGTGTGCAGGACCTCAGTAGGAGTGTGCAGGACATGATGGAACGTGTGCAGGACCCCAGTAGGAGTGTGCAGGACATCATGGAACGTGTGCAGGACCCCAGTAGGGTTGTGCAGGACGTCGTAGATTGTGTGCAGGTCCTCAGCAGAGGTGTACAGGACATCATGGAACGTGTGCAGGACCCCAGTAGGGTTGTGCAGGACGTCGTAGATTGTGTGCAGGACCTCAGTAGGAGTGTGCAGGACATCACGGGACGTGTGCAGGACCCCAGTAGGGGTGTGCAGGACATCATGGAACGTGTGCAGGACCTCAGTAGGAGTGTTCAGGACATCATGGAACGTATGCAGAACTCCAGTAGGGTTGTGCAGGACGTCGTATATTGTATGCAGGACCTAAGTAGGAGTGTGCAGGACATCATGGAGCGTGTGCGGGACCTCAGTAGGAGTGTGCAGGACATCATGGAACGTGTGCAGGACCCCAGTAGGGTTGTGCAGGACGTCGTAGATTGTGTGCAGGACCTCAGTAGGAGTGTGCAGGACATCATGGAACGTGTGCAGGACCCCAGTAGGGTTGTGCAGGACGTCGTAGATTGTGTGCAGGACCTCAGTAGGAGTGTGCAGGACATCATGGAACGTGTGTATTACTCCAGTAGGGTTGTGCAGGACGTCGTAGATTGTGTGCAGGACCTCAGTAGGGTTGTGCAGGACATCATGGAACGTGTGCAGGACATCATGGAGCGTGTGCAGGACCCCAGTAGGGATGTGCAGGACGTCGTAGATAGTGCGCAGGACCTCAGTAGGAGTGTGCAGGACATCACGGGACGTGTGCAGGACCCCAGTAGGGTTGTGCAGGACGTCGTAGATTGTGTGCAGGACCTCAGTAGGAGTGTGCAGGACATCATGGAACGCGTGCAGGACCCCAATAGGGATGTGCTGGACGTCGTAGAATGTGTGCAGGACCTCAGTAGGGTTGTGCAGGACGTCGTAGATTGTGCGCACGTCCTCAGTAGGAGTGTGCAGGACATCATGGAACGTGTGCAGGACCCCAGTAGGGGTGTGCAGGATGTCATGGAATTTGTGCAGGACCTCAGTAGGGTTGTGCAGGACGTCGTAAATTGCGTGCAGGACCTCAGTAGGAGTTTGGAGGACATCATGGAACGAGTGCAGGACCCCAGTAGGGTTGTGCAGGACGTCGTAGATTGTGTGCAGGACCTCAGTAGGAGTGTGCAGGGCATCATGGAACGTGTGTATTACCCCAGTAGGGTTGTGCAGGACGTCGTAGATTGTGTGCAGGACCTCAGTAGGAGTGTGCAGGACATCATGGAACGCGTGCAGGACCCCAATAGGGGTGTGCAGGACGTCGTAAATTGAGTGCAGGACCTCAGTAGGAGTGTGCAGGACATTATGGAACGTGTGCAGGACCCCAATAGGGGTGTGCAGGACGTCCTAGAATTTGTGCAGGACCTCAGTAGGGTTGTGCAGGACGTCGTAAATTGTGTGCAGGACCTCAGTAGGAGTGTGCAGGACATCATGGAACGTGTGCAGGACCCCAGTAGGGTTGTGCAGGACGTCGTAGATTGTGTGCAGGACCTCAGTAGGAGTGTGCAGGACATCATGGAACGTGCGCAGGACCCCAGTAGGGTTGTGCAGGACGTCGTAGATTGTGTGCAGGACCTCAGTAGGAGTGTGCAGGACATCATGGAACGTGCGCAGGACCCCAGCAGGAGTGTGCAGTACGTTGTAGATTGTGTACAGGACCTCAGTAGGAGTGTGCAGGACAGCATGGAACGTGTGCAGGATCCCAGTTGGGTTGTGCAGGACGTCGTAGATTGTGTGGAGGACCTTATTAGCAGTGTGCAGGACATCATGGAACGTGTGCAGGACCCCAGTAAGGGTGTGCAGGACGTCGTAGAACGTGTGCAGGATCCCAGTTGGGTTGTGCAGGACGTCGTAGATTGTGTGCAGGACCTCAGTAGGAGTGGGCAGGACATCATGGAACGTGTGCAGGACCCCAGTAGGGTTGTGCAGGACGTCGTAGATTGTGTGCAGGACCTCAGTAGGAGTTTGCAGGACATCATGGAACGTGTGCAGGACCCCAATAGGGGTGTGCAGGACGTCACTAAACCTGTGCATGACCTCAGTAGGAGTGTGCAGGACACCATGGAACCTGTGCAGGACCACAGTGGGGGTGTGCAGGACGTCGTAGATTGTGTGCAGGACCTCAGTAGGAGTGTGCAGGACATCATGGAACGTGTGCAGGACTTCAGTAGGAGAGTGCCGGACATCATGGAACGTGTGCAGGACCCCAGTAGGGTTGTGCAGGACGTCGTAGATTGTGTGCAGGACCTCAGTAGGAGTGTGCAGGACATCATGGAACGTGTGTATTACCCCAGTAGGGTTGTGCAGGACGTCGTAGATTGTGTGCAGGACCTCAGTAGGAGTGTGCAGGACATCATGGAACGTGTGCAGGACCCCAGTAGGGGTGTGCAGGACATCATGGAACGTGTGCAGGACCCCAGTAGGGTTGTGCAGGACGTCGTAGATTGTGTGCAGGACCTCAGTAGGAGTGTGCAGGACATCACGGGACGTGTGCAGGACCCCAGTAGGGTTGTGCAGGACGTCGTAGATTGTGTGCAGGACCTCAGTAGGAGTGTGCAGGACATCATGGAACGTGTGCAGGACCCCAGTAGGGTTGTGCAGGACGTCGTAGATTGTGTGCAGGACCTTAGTAGGGTTGTGCACGACATCATCGAACGTGTGCAGGACCCTAGTAGGGGTGTGCAGGACATCATGGAACGTGCAGGACCCCAGTAGAGTGTGCAGGACGTCAGGGAATGTGTGCTGGACCTCAGTAGGAGTGTGCAGGACATCATGGAACGTGTGCAGGACCCCAGTAGGGTTGTGCAGGACGTCGTAGATTGTGTGCAGGACCTCAGTAGGAGTGTGCAGGACATCATGGAACGTGTGCAGGACCCCAAAAGGGTTGTGCAGGACGTCGTAGATTGTGTGCAGGACCTCAGTAGGAGTGTGCAGGACATCATGGTACGTGTGCAGGACCTCAGTAGGAGTGTGCAGGACATCATGGAACGTTTACAGGACCCCAGTAGGGTTGTGCAGGACGTCGTAGATTGTGTGCAGGACCTCAGTAGGAGAGTGCAAGACATCATGGAACGTGTGCAGGACCCCAGTAGGGTTGTGCAGGACGTCGTAGATTGTGTGCAGGACCTCAGTAGGAGTGTGCAGGACATCATGGAACGTGTGCAGGACCCCAACAGGGTTGTGCAGGACGTCGTAGATTGTGTGCAGGACCTCAGTAGGAGTGTGCAGGACATCATGGAACGTGTGCAGGACCCCAATAGGGGTGTGCAGGACGTCCTAGAATTTGTGCAGGACCTCAGTAGGGTTGTGCAGGACGTCGTAAATTGTGTGCAGGACCTCAGTAGGAGTGTGCAGGACATCATGGAACGTGTGCAGGACCCCAGCAGGGTTGTGCAGGACGTCGTAGATTGTGTGCAGGACCTCAGTAGGAGTGTGCAGGACATCATGGAACGTGTGTATTACCCCAGTAGGGTTGTGCAGGACGTCGTAGATTGTGTGCAGGACCTCAGTAGGAGTGTGCAGGACATCATGGAACGCGTGCAGGACCCCAATAGGGGTGTGCAGGACGTCGTAAATTGAGTGCAGGACCTCAGTAGGAGTGTGCAGGACATCATGGAACGTGTGCAGGACCCCAGCAGGGTTGTGCAGGACGTCGTAGATTGTGTGCAGGACCTCAGTAGGAGTGTGCAGGACATCATGGAACGTGTGCAGGACCCCAGCAGGGTTGTGCAGGACGTCGTACAATGTGTGCAGGACCTCAGTAGGAGTGTGCAGGACATCATGGTACGTGTGCAGGACCTCAGTAGGAGTGTGCAGGACATCATGGAACGTGTGCAGGACCCCAGTAGGGTTGTGCAGGACGTCGTAGATTGTGTGCAGGACCTCAGTAGGAGTGTGCAGGACATCATGGAACGTGTGCAGGACCCCAGTAGTGTTGTGCAGGACGTCGTATATTGTGTGCAGGACCTCAGTAGGAGTGTGCAGGACGTTGTAGATTGTGTGCAGGACCTCAGTAGGAGTGTGCAGGACATCATGGAACGTGTGCAGGACCCCAGTAGGGTTGTGCAGGACGTCGTAGATTGTGTGCAGGACCTCAGTAGAAGTGCGCAGGACATCATGGAACGAGTGCAGGACCCCACTACAGGTGTGCAGGGCGTCATGGATTGTGTGCAGGACCTCAGTAGGAGTGTGCAGGACGTTGTAGATTGTGTGCAGGACCTCAGTAGGAGTGTGCAGGACATCATGGAACGTGTGCAGGACCCCAGTAGGGGTGTGCAGGACATCATGGAACGTGTGCAGGACCCCAGTAGGGTTGTGCAGGACGTCGTAGATTGTGTGCAGGACCTCAGTAGGAGTGTGCAGGACATCATGGAGCGTGTGCAGGACCCCAGTAGGGTTGTGCAGGACGTCGTAGATTGTGTGCAGGACCTCAGTAGAAGTGCGCAGGACATCATGGAACGTGTGCAGGACCCCAGTAGGGGTGTGCAGGACATCATGGAACGTGTGCAGGACCCCAGTAGGGGTGTGCAGGACGTCGTAGATTGTGTGCAGGACCTCAGTAGGAGTGTGCAGGATCATGGAACGTGTGCAGGACCCCAGTAGGGGTGTGCAGGACGTCGTAGATTGTGTGCAGGACCTCAGTAGGAGTGTGCAGGACATCATGGAACGTGTGCAGGACCCCAGTAGGGTTGTGCAGGACGTCGTAGATTGTGTGCAGGACCTCAGTAGAAGTGTGCAGGACATCATTGAACGCGTGCAGGACCCCAATAGGGGTGTTCAGGACGTCGTAAATTGAGTGCAGGACCTCAGTAGGAGTGTGCAGGACATCATGGAACGTGTGCAGGACCCCAATAGGGGTGTGCAGGACGTCCTAGAATTTGTGCAGGACCTCAGTAGGGTTGTGCAGGACGTCGTAAATTGTGTGCAGGACCTCAGTAGGAGAGTGCAAGACATCATGGAACGTGTGCAGGACCCCAGCAGGGTTGTGCAGGACGTCGTAGATTGTGTGCAGGACCTCAGTAGGAGTGTGCAGGGCATCATGGAACGTGTGTATTACCCCAGTAGGGTTGTGCAGGACGTCGTAGATTGTGTGCAGGACCTCAGTAGGAGTGTGCAGGACATCATGGAACGTGTGCAGGACCCCAGCAGGGTTGTGCAGGACGTCGTAGATTGTGTGCAGGACCTCAGTAGGAGTGTGCAGGACATCATGGAACGTGTGCAGGATCCCAGTAGGGTTGTGCAGGACGTCGTAGATTGTGTGCAGGACCTCAGTAGGAGTGTGCAGGACATCATGGAACGTGTGCAGGACCCCAGTAGGGTTGTGCAGGACGTCGTAGAACGTGTGCAGGACCTCAGTAGGGTGTGCAGGACATCATGGAACGTGTGCAGGACCTCAGTAGGAGTGTGCAGGACATCAGGGGTGTGCAGGACCCAGTAGGGTTGTGCAGGACGTCGTAGATTGTGTGCAGGACCTCAGTAGGAGTGTGCAGGCCCTCATGGAACGTGTGCAGGACCTCAGTAGGAGTGTGCAGGACATCATGGAACGTGTGCAGGACCCCAGTAGGGTTGTGCAGAACGTCGTAGGTTAAGTGCAGGACCTTAGTAGGAGTGTGCAGGACATCATAGAACGTGTGCAGGACCTCAGTAGGGTTGTGCAGGACGTCGTATATTGTGTGCACAACCCCAGTAGGGTTGTGCAGGACGTCGTAGATTGTGTGCAGGACCTCAGTAGGAGTGTGCAGGACATCATGGAACGTGTGCAGGACCCCAGTAGGGTTGTGCAGGACGTCGTAGATTGTGTGCAGGACCTTAGTAGGAGAGTGCGGGACATCATGGAACGTGTGCAGGACTCCACTAGGGTTGTGCAGGACGTCGTAGATTGTGTGCAGGACCTCAGTAGGAGTGTGCAGGACATCACGGGACGTGTGCAGGACCCCAGTAGGGTTGTGCAGGACGTCGTAGATTGTGTGCAGGACCTCAGTAGGAGTGTGCAGGACATCATGGAACGTGTGCAGGACCCCAATAGGGTGTGCAGGACGTCATAGAATTTGTGCAGGACCTCAGTAGGGTTGTGCAGGACGTCGTAAATTGTGTGCAGGACCTCAGTAGGAGTGTGCAGGACATCATGGAACGTGTGCAGGACCCCAGCAGGGTTGTGCAGGACGTCGTAGATTGTGTGCAGGACCTCAGTAGGAGTGTGCAGGACATCATGGAACGTGTGTATTACCCCAGTAGGGTTGTGCAGGACGTCGTAGATTGTGTGCAGGACCTCAGTAGGAGTGTGCAGGACATCATGGAACGCGTGCAGGACCCCAATAGGGGTGTGCAGGACGTCGTAAATTGAGTGCAGGACCTCAGTAGGAGTGTGCAGGACATTATGGAACGTGTGCAAGACCCCAATAGGGTGTGCAGGACGTCCTAGAATTTGTGCAGGACCTCAGTAGGGTTGTGAAGGACGTCGTAAATTGTGTGCAGGACCTCAGTAGGAGAGTGCAAGACATCATGGAACGTGTGCAGGACCCCAGCAGGGTTGTGCAGGACGTCGTAGATTGTGTGCAGGACCTCAGTAGGAGTGTGCAGAGCATCATGGAACGTGTGTATTACCCCATTGGGGTTGTGCAGGACGTCGTAGATTGTGTGCAGGACCTCAGTAGGAGTGTGCAGGACATCATGGAACGCGTGCAGGACCCCAATAGGGGTGTGCAGGACGTCGTAAATTGAGTGCAGGACCTCAGTAGGAGTGTGCAGGACATCATGGAACGTGTGCAGGACCCCAGCAGGGTTGTGCAGGACGTCGTAGATTGTGTGCAGGACCTCAGTAGGAGTTTGCAGGACATCATGGAACGTGTGCAGGACCCCAGTAGGGTTGTGCAGGACGTCGTAGATTGTGTGCAGGACCTCAGTAGGAGTGTGCAGGACATCATGGAACGTGTGCAGGACCTCAGTAGGAGTGTGCAGGACATCATGGAACGTGTGCAGGACCCCAGTAGGGTTGTGCAGGACGTCGTAGATTGTGTGCAGGACCTCAGTAGGAGTGTGCAGGACATCATGGAACGTGTGTATTACCCCAGTAGGGTTGTGCAGGACGTCGTAGATTGTGTGCAGGACCTCAGTAGGAGTGTGCAGGACATCATGGAACGTGTGCAGGACCTCAGTAGGAGTGTGCAGGACATCATGAAACGTGTGCAGGACCCCAGTAGGGTTGTGCAGGACGTCGTAGATTGTGTGCAGGACCTCAGTAGGAGTGTGTAGGACGTCGTAGAACTTGTGCAGGACCTCAGTACGGTTGTGCAGGACGTCATAGATTGTGTGCAAGACCTCAGTAGAAGTGTGCAGGACATCATGGAACGTGTGCAGGACCTCAGTAGGAGTGTGCAGGACATCATGGTACGTGTGCAGGACAGCAGTAGGAGTGTGCAGGACATCATGGAACGTGTGCAGGACCCCAGTAGGGTTGTGCAGGACGTCGTAGATTGTGTGCAGGACCTCAGTAGGAGTGCCCAGGACATCATGGAACGTGTGCAGGACCCCAGCAGGGTTGTGCAGGACGTCGTAGATTGTGTGCAGGACCTCAGCAAGAGTGTGCAAGACATCATGTAACGTGTGCAGGACCTCAGTAGGAGCGTGCAGGACATCATGGAACGTGTGTATGACCCCAGTTGGGTTGTGCAGGACGTCGTAGATTGTGCGCAGGACCTCAGTAAGAGTGTGCAAGACATCATGTAACGTATGCAGAACCTTAGTACGGGTGTGCAGGACGTTGTAGAATGTGTGCAGGACCTCAGTAGGAGTGTGCAGGACATCATGGAACGTGTGCAGGACCCCAGTAGTGTTGTGCAGGAATTCGTAGATTGTGTGCAGGACCTCAGTAGGAGTGTGCAGGACATCATGGAACGCGTGCAGGACCCCAATAGGGGTGTGCAGGACGTCGTAGATTGTGTGCAGGACCTCAGTAGGAGTGTGCAGGACATCATGGAACGTGTGCAGGACCCCAATAGCAGTGTGCAGGACGTCCTAGAATTTGTGCAGGACCTCAGTAGAGTTGTGCAGGACGTCGTAAATTGTGTGCAGGACCTCAGTAGGAGTGTGCAGGACATCATGGAACGTGTGCAGGACCCCAGTAGGGTTGTGCAGGACGTCGTAGATTGTGTGCAGGACCTCAGTAGGAGTGTGCAGGACATCATGGAACGTGTGTATTACCCCAGTAGGGTTGTGCAGGACGTCGTAGATTGTGTGCAGGACCTCAGTAGGAGTGTGCAGGACATCATGGAACGCGTGCAGGACCCCAATAGGGGTGTGCAGGACGTCGTAAATTGAGTGCAGGACCTCAGTAGGAGTGTGCAGGACATTATGGAACGTGTGCAGGACCCCAATAGGGGTGTGCAGGACGTCCTAGAATTTGTGCAGGACCTCAGTAGGGTTGTGCAGGACGTCGTAAATTGTGTGCAGGACCTCAGTAGGAGAGTGCAAGACATCATGGAACGTGTGCAGGACCCCAGCAGGGTTGTGCAGGACGTCGTAGATTGTGTGCAGGACCTCAGTAGGAGTGTGCAGGGCATCATGGAACGTGTGTATTACCCCAGTAGGGTTGTGCAGGACGTCGTAGATTGTGTGCAGGACCTCAGTAGGAGTGTGCAGGACATCATGGAACGCGTGCAGGACCCCAATAGGGGTGTGCAGGACGTCGTAAATTGAGTGCAGGACCTCAGTAGGAGTGTGCAGGACATCATGGAACGTGTGCAGGACCCCAGCAGGGTTGTGCAGGACGTCGTAGATTGTGTGCAGGACCTCAGTAGGAGTGTGCAGGACATCATGGAACGTGTGCAGGACCCCAGTAGGGTTGTGCAGGACGTCGTAGATTGTGTGCAGGACCTCAGTAGGAGTGTGCAGGACATCATGGTACGTGTGCAGGACCTCAGTAGGAGTGTGCAGGACATCATGGAACGTGTGCAGGACCCCAGTAGGGTTGTGCAGGACGTCGTAGATTGTGTGCAGGACCTCAGTAGGAGTGTGCAGGACATCATGGAACGCGTGCAGGACCCCAATAGGGGTGTGCAGGACGTCGTAAATTGAGTGCAGGACCTCAGTAGGGTTGTGCAGGACGTCGTAAATTGTGTGCAGGACCTCAGTAGGAGTGTGCAGGACATCATGGAACGTGTGCAGGACCCCAGTAGGGTTGTGCAGGACGTCGTAGATTGTGTGCAGGACCTCAGTAGGAGTGTGCAGGACATCATGGAACGTGTGCAGGACCCCAGTAGGGTTGTGCAGGACGTCGTATATTGTGTGCAGGACCTCAGTAGGAGTGTGCAGGACATCATGGAACGTGTGCAGGACCCCAGTAGGGTTGTGCAGGACGTCGTAGATTGTGTGCAGGACCTCAGTAGGAGTGTGCAGGACATCATGGAACGTGTGCAGGACCCCAATAGGGGTGTGCAGGACGTCCTAGAATTTGTGCAGGACCTCAGTAGGGTTGTGCAGGACGTCGTAAATTGTGTGCAGGACCTCAGTAGGAGAGTGCAAGACATCATGGAACGTGTGCAGGACCCCAGCAGGGTTGTGCAGGACGTCGTAGATTGTGTGCAGGACCTCAGTAGGAGTGTGCAGGGCATCATGGAACGTGTGTATTACCCCAGTGGGGTTGTGCAGGACGTCGTAGATTGTGTGCAGGACCTCAGTAGGAGTGTGCAGGACATCATGGAACGCGTGCAGGACCCCAATAGGGGTGTGCAGGACGTCGTAAATTGAGTGCAGGACCTCAGTAGGAGTGTGCAGGACATCATGGAACGTGTGCAGGACCCCAGCAGGGTTGTGCAGGACGTCGTAGATTGTGTGCAGGACCTCAGTAGGAGTTTGCAGGACATCATGGAACGTGTGTATTACCCCAGTAGGGTTGTGCAGGACGTCGTAGATTGTGTGCAAGACCTCAGTAGAAGTGTGCAGGACATCATGGTACGTGTGCAGGACCTCAGTAGGAGTGTGCAGGACATCATGGAACGTGTGCAGGACCCCAGTAGGGTTGTGCAGGACGTCGTAGATTGTGTGCAGGACCTCAGTAGGAGTGTGCAGGACATCATGGAACGTGTGTATTACCCCAGTAGGGTTGTGCAGGACGTCGTAGATTGTGTGCAGGACCTCAGTAGGAGTGTGCAGGACATCATGGAACGCGTGCAGGACCCCAATAGGGGTGTTCAGGACGTCGTAAATTGAGTGCAGGACCTCAGTAGGAGTGTGCAGGACATCATGGAACGTGTGCAGGACCCCAATAGGGGTGTGCAGGACGTCCTAGAATTTGTGCAGGACCTCAGTAGGGTTGTGCAGGACGTCGTAAATTGTGTGCAGGACCTCAGTAGGAGTGTGCAGGACATCATGGAACGTGTGCAGGACCCCAGTAGGGTTGTGCAGGACGTCGTAGATTGTGTGCAGGACCTCAGTAGGAGTGTGCAGGACATCATGGAACGTGTGCAGGACCCCAGTAGGGTTGTGCAGGACGTCGTAGATTGTGTGCAGGACCTCACTAAGAGTGTGCAGGACATCATGGAACGTGTGCAGGACCCAGTAGGGTTGTGCAGGACGTCGTAGATTGTGTGCAGGACATCAGTAGGAGTGTGCAGGACATCATGGAACGTGTGCAGGACCCCAGTAGGGGTGTGCAGGACGTCGTAGAATGTGTGCAGGACCTCAGTAGTGTTGTGCAGGACGTCGTAAATTGTGTGTAGTACCTCAGTAGGAGTGTGCAGGACATCATGGAACGTGTGCAGGACCCCAGCAGGGTTGTGCAGGACGTCGTACCATGTGTGCAGGACCTCAGTAGGAGTGTGCAGGACATCATGGAACGTGTGCAGGACCCCAGCAGGATTGTGCAGGACGTCGTAGAATGTGTGCAGGACTTCAGTAGGGTTGTGCAGGACGTCGTAGATTGTGTGCGGGACCTCAGTAGGAGTAAGCAGGACATCATGGAACGTGTGTATTACCCCAGTAGGGTTGTGCAGGACGACGCAGATTGTGTGCACGACCTCAGAAGGAATGTGCAGGACTTCATGGGACGTGTGCAGGACCCCAGCAGGGTTGTGCAGGACGTCGTAGAATTCGTGCAGGAACTCAGTAGTGTTGTGCAGGACGTCGTAAATTGTGTGCAGGATCTCAGTAGGAGCGTGTAGGACATCGTGGAACGTGTGCAGGACCCCAATAGGGGTGTACAGGACGTCGTAGAATTTGTGCAGGACCTCAGTAGTGTTGTGCAGGACGTCGTAAATTGTGTGCAGGACCTCAGTAGGAGTGTGCAGGACATCATGGAACGTGTGCAGGACCCCAGCAGGGTTGTGCAGGACGTCGTACAATGTGTGCAGGACCACAGTAGGAGTGTGCAGGACATCATGGAACGTGTGCAGGACCCCAGCAGGGTTGTGCAGGACGTCGTACAATGTGTGCAGGACCTCAGTAGAAGTGTGCAGGACATCATTGAACGCGTGCAGGACCCCAATAGGGGTGTTCAGGACGTCGTAAATTGAGTGCAGGACCTCAGTAGGAGTGTGCAGGACATTATGGAACGTGTGCAGGACCCCAATAGGGATGTGCAGGACGTCCTAGAATTTGTGCAGGACCTCAGTAGGGTTGTGCAGGACGTCGTAAATTGTGCGCAGGACCTCAGTAGGAGTGTGCAGAACATCATGGAATGTGTGCAGGGTCGCAGTATGGGTGTGCAGGACGTCGTAGATTGTGTGCAGGCCCTCAGTAGGAGTTTGCAGGACATCATGGAACGAGTGCAGGACCCCAATACAGGTGTTCAGGACGTCGTAGATAGTGTGCAGGACCTCAGTAAGAGTGTGCAGGACATCATGGAACGTGTGCAGGACCCCAGTAGGGTTGTGCAGGACGTCGTAGATAGTGTTCAGGACCTCAGTAGGACTCTGCAGGACATCATGGGACGTGTGCAGGACCCCAGTAGGGTTGTGCAGGACGTCGTAGATTGTGTGCAGGACCTCAGTAGAGTTGTGCAGGACGTCGTAAATTGTGTGCAGGACCTCAGTAGGAGTGTGCAGGACATCATGGGACGTGTGCAGGACCCCAATAGGGGTGTGGAGGACGTCGTAAATTGAGTGCAGGACCTCAGTATGAGTGTGCAGAACATCATGGAACGTGTGCAGGGTCGCAGTATGGGTGAGCAGGACGTCATGGAGCGTGTGCAGGACCCCTGTAGGAGTGTGCAGGATCTCAGTAGTGGTGTGCAGGACGTGATGGAGCGTGTGCAGGACCCCAGTAGGGGTGTGCAGGACATCATGTGACGTGTGCAGGACCCCAGTACGGTTGTGCAGGACGTCGCAGATTGTGTGCAGGACCTCAGTAGGAGTGTGCAGAACATCATGGAATGTGTGCAGGGTCGCAGTATGGGTGTGCAGGACATCAGGGAACGTGTGCAGGACCCCAGTAAGGGTGTGCAGGACATCATGGAACGCGTGCATGACCCCAATAGAGGTGTGCAGGACGTCGTAGATAGTGTGCAGAACCTCGGTAGGAGTGTGCAGTACATCATGGAACGTGTGCAGGACCCCAGTAGGGGTGTGCAGGACATCATGGAACGTGCGCAGGACCTTAGTAGGAGTGTGCAGGACATCATGGAACGTGTGCACGACCCCAGTAGGGGTGTGCAGGACGTCGTAGAATTTGTGCAGGACCTCAGTAGGGTTGTGCAGGACGTCGTAAATTGTGTGCAGGACCTCAGTAGGAGAGTGCAAGACATCATGGAACGTGTGCAGGACCTCAGCAGGGTTGTGCAGGACGTCGTAGATTGTGTGCAGGACCTCAGTAGGAGTGTGCAGGACATCATGGAACGTGTGCAGGACCCCAATAGGGGTGTGCAGGACGTCCTAGAATTTGTGCAGGACCTCAGTAGGGTTGTGCAGGACGTCGTAAATTGTGTGCAGGACCTCAGTAGGAGAGTGCAAGACATCATGGAACTTGTGCAGGACCCCAGCAGGGTTGTGCAGGACGTCGTAGATTGTGTGCAGGACCTCAGTAGGAGTGTGCAGGGCATCATGGAACGTGTGTATCACCCCAGTAGGGTTGTGCAGGACGTCGTAGATTGTGTGCAGGACCTCAGTAGGAGTGTGCAGGACATCATGGAACGCGTGCAGGACCCCAATAGGGGTGTGCATGACGTCGTAAATTGAGTGCAGGACCTCAGTAGGAGTGTGCAGGACATCATGGAACGTGTGCAGGACCCCAGCAGGGTTGTGCAGGACGTCGTAGATTGTGTGCAGGACCTCAGTAGGAGTGTGCAGGACATCATGGAACGTGTGTATTACCCCAGTAGGGTTGTGCAGGACGTCGTAGATTGTGTGCAAGACCTCAGTAGAAGTGTGCAGGACATCATGGTACGTGTGCAGGACCTCAGTAGGAGTGTGCAGGACATCATGGAACGTGTGCAGGACCCCAGTAGTGTTGTGCAGGAATTCGTAGATTGTGTGCAGGACCTCAGTAGGAGTGTAGAAGCCCGCTTCTGGGCTTTGCTGCTGTATCGAGGCCGTCGAGGGGAAGCGATTTATTCACAAGTGAAGTATGCACACCGAGCTAACCCTTTTATAGGGTAGCGTTCATTATCATATCACACAATAACAAAACATAAATGATCACAGTATCACATTCAAGTTGTTTGTTCTTCCGTGATATCGCTTCATTGTGAAGGAGCCCGGTCTTGCCCGGTCTCCCCTAGGTCTTCTCCTTGTTGTTCTCGCGATAGTCATCGATACTCCGGGCAGGACTTTGATGGGTACGCAATCTTTCTTCGCAACTTCTCGCGCACCATTGTCCTCTGTTGGTTGGGAGCTGTTTCCCGATCGCTCCGATCGAGATCTTTTTCTCAAGTTGTATCGTGGTGGAGGTTTGCACTCCGTTGAAGTCAGAAGTGCATCGTCTTGCCGACCTTCTTCCAACTCGAGTGGTATGAGGAGGTTGATCGGTCTTCCTATTACTCTTCCTTTTTGTTGATCTGAGCTCAACTTCGCTGGTCGAGTTGATTGC
>JAPDOI010001822.1:0-137454 GCA_029168955.1 Aplectana chamaeleonis
TCCAGCACCGACTGACGGTGAGGTTTCCCATTATATTTGCTTGGTGGAGGCTTTCTCTCTGCCTTAAAGGCAGTGTTCACGACGATTTTCTTCCCCGAGTTCTTTGCACAAAAGAATGCGTTGGCTCCCCTGTGTTACCACAATTACGAAGGATCGACAAGAAACGCATTAAAACGTCGTATTTCAGTGACGCTATTCTAAAACATGGACTAGTTAACCGGTTGGATGAATGTATCCATTATACTTTGGTCCGAATCGAATAATATTCGAATAAATATTCGAATATTCGAATGTTCGAATATTCGATTTATTCGGAAAATCAAATTATTCGTTTTTTCGAATATTCGGTTTATTCGAAAAGCAAAATTATTCGTTTTTCGAACATTTGGTTTATTCGGAAAGAAAATATTCGTTTTTCGAATATTCGGTCTATTCGGAAAAGCAAAGATGCCCGTTTTTTCGAATATTCGGTTTATTCGGAGAATCAAAATATTCGTTTCTTTTCGAGTATTCGGTACATTCGGAAGTGCAAAGTATTCGTTTTTTTCGAATATTCGATTCATTCGGAAAACAAAATCTTTGTTTTTTTCGAATATTCGAATTATCGGTAAAACAGAATATTTGCTTCTTTCGGAATATTCGGTTTATTCGGAAAAGCAAAATATTCGTTTTTTCGAATATTCGAATTATTTCCGGAAAACAGAATATTTATTTTTCGGAATATTCGGTTTATTCCGGAAAAATCAGAATATTCGTTTTTTCGAATATTCGCAGTGGTCGTATATAGTGCTCAATCTCCGCATTGCCGTTCAGTCTGCGCAAAGTGTGCGCTGTTTGCGAAAATGTGCCGCGGCGCGGTCGCGAGCATCCTCAGACACTGATGTAGGATGAGCCTAGCGGTGGGGATCACCCGGGCACCAAAGGCAAAAACGCCCGGGTGATCCCGACATCCCTGTTCCGATGATTACTCGCAACCGCGCCGCAGCACACCTTTCGCTATCAGCGCGCAGTTTGCGGACTGAACGCTAATGCGGAGCAACCACTCGCCATTTCGCCGCGAATCATGGCTGCCGGTTCCATTCTCCTTACAAAACCGTTGAGAACACTCCATCCTCATTCAATTTTGTGAAATCCTGTGAGTTGTAATGAGCTGGAGATGACATCATCAACGAGATTCGCTCAAATCTTACCAAGTAAGATCCAAATAAGAAGTGTCGACCTCGCAAAGTGGCAACCGAAGAAATCAACTTTGTAAACCTTGGCCTTTCTTTGTAATGTTGTCGAATATTGCGCTACATGTCCCATCTTCATCAAGCTGCCCACGAGGCTATAAATCTTTCTCTTGGGGTTATTTGAAATGCTCAACACAAATCTGTGGCCCGTTTATTGAGTTTTGGCAGATTGTGGTAGATAACGGTGGGTGTACGGTCTTCTACTTCTTCTTCTTTGCAGCCACTGAGAGGGGTTTCGTCACAAGTTGAGAAACTGGGCGACCAGCACTGGATTCGTCCACACAAGTTCATTGTACTGAGCGTTGCTGGCTTCTTCGGACAATCAAATAGGTGTTTAGGGTGTCGTGGCCTTGGTTTCCACAGTCCGGGCACACGTCAGGCTGGCTATAGTCGATCTTAGGCAGGTAAGACATAAGCAATGGAGAATGTCCGCAGCGTTACGAAGCGAGGATACACCTGGCGCGTCTACCGAGCTCGGACTCGGTATCACACACCCTGAGCGGCACATCACCGAGAATAGGGTTGACGGGCCGCTTTGGCGAGATGATCCTTCTCTCGAACCGGGTGTGCTACGCGCGTAAGAGACGAAGCTGTTCTCGATTCAAGTCGTCCATCTCTGTACATTCATCTTGTTCGGAGCATCGGCAAGCGGCACTCTGATCGATCTCTCACTTACGGGATTTAATAGTCTTCTCGACGGATGATTAGGCACACGATCATCTGCTGAGCCTGGAGCTGACAACGCTCTTTCACTGGCGAGATACGGGCCTCGGCGTGAAGGTGCTCAATCGGTGAGCTTTTTGCACATCCAGAGTATTATTCGAATAATAGCAGCATTCTGAATTCGCTGCATCTTAGTCCAGGAACCGTCCGACACGATGTGCTGCCAGACAGGTGCAACATACTCCAATGCAGGCGGCAGAATAGCCTGATATGTCGTCAAGATTGTCTCCCTGCTGCAACCCCAGGACGTTCCTCCTACAGCTCTCAAGACATTCAGCTTTACCCTGAGAATTGCCTGCTTCTGTTCGTAGCATTTTTGTGAAACTTCAGCGATGGGTTCAAAACGAGGCCCAGCAGTTTGGGAAATTTCGCTGTAGGCAAGAGGTCATCATACCACCTGACAACAGGTTGTGCGCTGTGTTCCTTCGGGTCAGATGTGATCACCGAAACAGAAGACTTCGCCACGGAAACTGTGAGCATCATGCTATCGAGACAGTTTTTAAGCTCGACGAGATAGACGCTGATCTTGTTTGCGGCTACCTGTATGTCACGATTACGGCACATGGTGGTGATATCGTCGGCATACGCAACAATTTTTATATCTTCAGGAGGCTCAGGTAGGTCTTCAATATACAGGCTGAAGAGGGCAGGCAGGACAAAACTCCACCCTGCAGCACACCGGCTGCTACAGGTATGCTCATCGGAGACGTGATTCTGGAATAGCACTTTGGTCCGACGACCTTTCGTAAACGCTGCTATCCAACGCTTCTGCCACGGTTGTAGCGGGGACTTCATAGTTTCTCGAACAAAAGACCTAGGGTAACAGAATCAAATTCCTCTGGCAGATCGAGGTAACAGCCACTGTTCTAAGAGGCTTTCTGGCATTGAACCCATCGACCGCATAGCTGAAAATTTCCAGAAGGGCAGTGGTGGTAGAGTGAAACTTTCTAAACCCATGTTGATATTGCTGTGCCTCATTCTGCTCTCGCCAGGTTCCTCCTTACGATTAGCTTTTTCGCCGCTTTGGCGATCGGTGATAACAGGCTAATAGGGCGATAGCCCTTTCGCCGTGCTTTGCGATTTGCCTGGCCAGCAGGGGTATCACATTGGCGGTCTTCCATGCTTGGGGTAGAGTGCAGGTTCGGGAAGAAGTGTTTATGATATCTGCGATCATCGGTAGAAGTTCCGTGGGAAGCTTCTTCAGGATGGTTGCCAGATACTTATCAGGTCCGAGAGCCTTCGAGTTCCGCATTTCCTTGATAGCCTTCTTCACTTTAGCAGTGGAGCGGCACCTCAGCATGGATAGGAGGAGGGGCTTATTTCTCTTACCGTGACTCTGCTTTGTACGCCTCGCTTGGGTACGTGTGATGAAAAAATTTTGCCAATATTATGCGGCAGTTTTCCTGATTTTTAAGACGCTGTTATCGAACTTTATGGTAGAGCCTGAGGATGGGGGCGCACTTGCCAGAGATCTTCCCCAATACTTTCCACGCCGTTGTTCCGTCGGTTTTAAAATTCAACCTTTCAGTGAACTCTCTCCCAACTGTCTTTCTTGTGCTTAATCCAGATCCTTTTTAACTCTCCATCCAGCTTGGCTTGACCTTAGGGAATCCAAATGATTCTCAGCTCTCTGTTCATCTGTTGTCTCTGATCTTCTGTAGAATCTCCCGGTGACATTAGGGTAGAAACTTTCTGCCACGTCCCTTCAGGCATGGCTGCTTTTGTAGCCTTTCGGATGGCGTCAGATATGTGACGCTCTTTCTGGTGCACATCGCCATTCCACATGGATATTCAGCTGCCTGGCGGAGCGCAAACCTCTCTGAACAGGACCCAGTCCTGTTCAGGCCTAAATTGAGATATCAAGAACGTTGGACGCGAATACCAGTATAAGGGGCAAGAGAGTTAGAGAGGTCAATATGGAGAAAGACGGGAATGTGGTCGCTGGAAAGAGTTGCTAATGAAGTGGACCATGTGCAAGAATTAGAAAGATTGATGAAACGAGGAGATGTCCGGGCTAGAAGGTCGGCCGTAGGAAGGAGACGAGTAGGCTAATCATCGCTGAGGATAACCACAGATCACACTCCTCAGCCCATTCCTCGACGCGTCTTCTGGCGTCGGACTCAAAGGCAGCATGCGGCACACGCTCGCAAAATTAATGAGATAACTACATTAGCAATGGTCGTACGGGCCCTAGAAGAGCCCTCTATGGGGTTGGAAGAGTTGAAAACGAGTTAATAATGACCGTATTTGGAGCCGTATTGAGTCACAAAATCATCCTTTCTCCACCCACCGATACAAGCTCCGCCCCTCCAATATAAAAATGTTCAAATGCTCGATTACGGTCACTTTGGCTCATTTTTTACGCTTCTAATGTCGTAAGCGTTCCAGAAAGGGCCGTACGAGTACATTAGAGTCGTGTTATCCCAACAAATTTGTCGCTAGCTCCGCTATTTCAGCCTATGCGGTTAAACTTTATCCACTTCAAATGGGCCAATATAGAACGAACCGGTATATCTTCGTTTTAGTTGATTTTTTCCGTTTTTTTCATTATCTCTGAATATTAACATCTTCAGACCTTCGATTCATTCCATAAACAAATTGATATCATTTCTGAGCGTGTATGCAGCCTTCAAGCTGCAGAAACAGAACGTGTGAGCATTAGAAGCTTCACTCTGAAAAGATAGCTGATGGGGTGAGAGAGGAGATTTATACCGAGTACAGTGACTCTGTAAGCATTTCATAAAAATGTTCCAGACTTGACTTAAATTTCTCCCAACGTGATTTTTCGGTGCTGATCACGAATCTGTGGTTTACTCGTCGATTTTCCAGGGAAGCTTTCGGCTAATTCCGTTCGAAGCTTCTTTCAACCGGGGAAAATTCTCTGAGGGAAAACGCCACTTTCGAGATTTTCGAGTAAAGCTACGGTAGATATTGCTCAAATTGTTCCTATGTGGTTATTTGAGTGCTGAACACGAATCTCTGAGTCCGTTTATCGATTTTTTCCAAATTACGGTATATTACTGTGGGTATACGGTAGTTTGGAAAAAGTCTCAGATTTCCATACTCAAAATTTGTGTATGGTTGTTCGGGGTGGAGAATACGAAATTAACGTCCGTTTGTCGATTTTCCAAACACTAAAGTAGGTTTTGCCTCCCAAGTGGCATGTTACCTACCGTAACCTACAGTCAACCTCGAAATTTCTGACGAATGGACTCCAGATTCGTGTTCACCACCTTCTAGATTACATTTACATGCAAGTTTTGGGCTGAACCCCAAAAAAATTTGAAACACCAGGGAAAATTGCCTCTCTTCTCTTCCCCTTGCCTTTTTCGCGAAGCTTGAAAATGCTCATAACTTGTTCGAAACCTGCAGCTCGGAGCGGGATACTGCGCATTTTTACTACGGATGCCAAAAAGATACTTTCTGGTCGATACTGTTCGTTTTCTGTAGATGCGTTTACCACTCTAAACACTTCCCTTGTTAGTTATTTTGGGAATGTTAGACCGACTTTGAGATCCTCTTAACGATTTTCGGTGGTTCATTCCTGCTCTAACAAACTATATTGTTGTGAAGGAATCTTCTGTTGTGGAATTTGTCATTGGAATAATCGTCGGTAATAAATGTAACAATTTATAGAACTTGAAATGAAGAAAAATACATATAGACAAATTCAAGTCTGTTACTTAATCTTTGGTAGCTCAGATCCAAATAAGCGAAGATTATTCGAATACTCGAAAATATCCGATTTTCTCCGAATGAATCATTTAAAATATTCATTCGATCCTAGTGAATAACAGAAAACACCTTCGAATCATTCATTCATTCGCCGTTTTTGTCAAGGTGATATTCGAAAAGTTCATTCATTCGAAATATCCCATAACGCAATATTCGAATTAATCATCTCATTCGAGAATTTCGGAAAACACAATATTCAAAAAAGTTTCATTCATTCGGAAATGTTGAAAAACGCAATATTCGAAAAATTCATTCTTTCGGAAATCCTAGAAAATCCATATGTCGAAAAATTCATTCATTTGGAATTCTTGAAAACGCAATATTCGAAAAATCTATTCATTCGGAAAATCTAAAAACCCATATTCGAAAAAAATCATTCATTCGGAATTTTGAAAAACGCAAATTTCGGAAAATTTATTCATTCGGAAATTTCGAAAACAAATATTCGGAAAATTCGTTCATTCGGAAATTTTGAAAATCACCATTATGACTCGAATTATTCATTCATTCGAAAATTCCGAAAATACAATTTACGAATTATTCATTCATTCGAAAAAAATCGTCGAATACCAAAGTATAGTATCCATGGTGGTTGTCAATGGTGGAAAATTGGGTCAATTTAAAATAGAAGAATATTTTATGCAAAGCAGGATTAGTTAGGACCATAAGGAAAGAACGGAGCAATAGAGAGTGGAGAATTGCGAAGGACGGGTCCACAAACGATTTTATTTTCACCACAAACAGTTCCTGTGATACCTGATAGGACAAGTCAGTAACGGTCAAAATTTCCCGGCAGGGTCAAGCGGAGTTGTGAAATTTCTCAACAGGGGGGTCGGGAAATTGTTGGCCCGAAATGGAAAGTGAGGGGGGATAGCAAAAATTTCGGACCAAAGATGAAATTTTGTAGAGGAAAAAAAAGTGAAAAAATAGAACTCATCTACTCTACTAAAAAATTTCAACATTTTTTTGCACAAAAATGTTTCAAAAATTACACCTCGGGGGGGGGGTCGCAAAATTTATGGATCGTTGGAAAAGAAATTTAATGGCCGGGGGAGGGTCGCTTCAATTTCGGGAATTTACACAAAGCCCCGCTTCACCCTGTGTCCTGGGCTGCCCCCCCCCCCCATCCGCAGTACCCCTTTACGCGGCGGGACCAGCATGGATTCTTGGCACGCCTGTTCGATCAGTGTGCCTAACATATTCGTCATCAGAGTGTAAGCCGTGGCAAACTTCAAATTCGACTTTTTTTCGAAAACGGCTGAAATTTTGCCGGGTTGCCGTTTTCTCGTATGTGACGTCAGTTTGTCGACCGAATCGATGTTGGAATCGTAAATGCTTGCAAATAGCAGAAGCATGGAAGAACAGCTCGAACCACAAGCCCTTTTTTCGTGGTTAATGATATTTTTCATACATTTTAGTTATTCTTTCAATGTGCTCCGAACAAAAACAATGGACCAACATCAAGTTTGCTTCTTTTAAATCTAGTATGCTATTTAAGCATTATTTTATCTACTCTTAAGGCGTTCTTTGGAAGCACCATGGAGAGTAGGACCCTGCCCCAATTCCTTATGCTTGAGTAAATGAATATTGGATAAAATGAACGAATTCTCATCGACGAAGGTCGAACAGAAGCGCCACGAATGCTTGCGCCTCAATCATCAAAATAGTTTTCGTTGAAGTTTTTGGAAGTTGTTCAAAAATAAAGTCATCTCAACGGAAAACACGAAATTATTGATCATATCGATCGATCAAGCGTGCCAAGAATCCATGCTGGTCCCTCCGCGAAAAGGGGTACTGTGGAGCGGGGCAGCCCGGGAAATTTTGACTGTTACAGGCTTGTCTTGAGAGGCGGGTTGGTACTTAAAGGTGTAGTCCCACCTCAGAATAGGTTCTCTGTTTTTCTGTCTATCTTCTATATCTATCGGTCCCACGCTGATTCCAATGATGTCTCTGGAATAGCTCAAGACTCCCAGGGAATAGAGTTATGCCCCCCTCAAAAAAATTTAGCTGCGGAAGCATGGTGGACGAGTTGTCCGAGGCTTCTAGCTTCCGTCATTTGCAACCGATGTAAGCGAGCCGACCTAAACGATGAGAGAAGTTGAGATTGAAAGGAAAAACGGGGCTATTGATCGAAACTTATCGCTCACCTCGCCACTGTTGAGCTCGAAAGATCGTAAAAGGAGCGTGTCAATGTGGCTTCCCGAGGTGGGCGCCCCAGGGTGGCTTCCTCCTATATCTCGCTCACTCGGAGGAATTGAGAGCTCGCACTTGGTAGGTGCTAAATGGGATTGGTGTACTTCACAATTACGTGGAAATCTCAGATTTGGTCCCCGAGCTTGGGCTGAGCCTTTAAAGGCACAGTCCAAGCTCAGGGACGAAATCTGAGATTTCCCCATAATTGTGAGGTAGACCCACCCTATATAGCTCCTGCCGAATGCGAGCTCTCAATTCCTCCGAGTAAGCGAGATATAGGGAGAAGCCACCCTGGGGCGCCCATGCCAGGAAGCCACTTCGGCACGCCCCTTTTACGATTTTTCGAGCTCGATAGCGGCGAGATGAGCGATGGTTTCCGACCGGGAGCCCCGTTCCTCCCTTCATTCTCAGCCTCTCTCTTTATTCTGGTCGGTTCGCAGACATCGGTTGCAAATGACGGAAGATATGAGCCTCGGGCAACTCGTCAACCATGAATCCGTAGCACGTTTCTTGAGGGGCCATAACAGCGTTCGTAGGGGATCTTGTACGATTACAGAGACATCATTGGAATCAGCGTGAGACCGTTTTCAAGATAGGCAGAAAACAGAAAAACGATTCGAGGTTGGATTGTGCTTTTAAAGGCAGTGTTCACGATGGAATGAATGGACGTGCTGGCTGTTCATTGTTTTTGATTATGAATGATAAGAGGATGATAAGCTCTTCCACTGGCTAGAACAAGCTACAGTATCCTCTATCATCATCAGTAGTTTAGGATAATGAACAGCCATCACGCCTATTCATTTTATCGTGAACACTGCCTTTAAGGATTTCGTGTATGGTTAGGTCCGTGGATTGTTTCCTCAAGAAAAAAAACATTTAAATTGAAACCGCGGCTGGCGCGGCGGGTTAAATCTAATCAGCGTCTGGCTAATAATTACCAGCCAGCCGCTGGTTAAATGTTTTTTCTAGAGCAAACAGGCCATCCACCTAATTACACTTCTGTTGCGTTTTTCTCAATTTCTACGTCAGTTTAGTTCTACCCGGGGGCCACTTGACCAGTATAGCGAATTATCTCAAAATTGAAGATTATCTTGAACTTGGCCTTTAAGTGAAAGAATAACTCACGTGAAGTTTCTGAATAATGGATTTGAAATCTAAATTTCGCATTAACGTTAAATTGTGGATGAGTTGGGCGGCTAGATGCGGCGCGGACGGCGGAACTTCGCTACTTTTACGTCGTCGAGAAATAGCGTTCACGCCAGTTTCATGCGAAAATATTTTGAAAAGAAGTGCCTGGGTTAAATGCGCTCTAGGGACGACCAGAGAAGGGCTTATTTACGCATTGGGGGTCACATGTGGGCGGCTTACTTTTCAGCAGCTCCTTCGTGTACTGGGTCCACGAGTCAGAATTGATTTTAGCTAGTTTAATAGGTTGGTATCGGGCGTGATCACGTCATAATGTGTTACCTTTTTCAGCGGAACGTGCTCTTGACACCATGAATTTTGACATCCTTCATGGCAGGCCGATGCGGATCATGTGGTCACAGCGAGACCCTGCCGTTAGAAGATCAGGCACGGGCAATATTTTTATCAAAAACCTGGACAAAGTCATCGACAATAAGTCTATCTATGATACATTTTCGCTTTTCGGAAATATACTTTCATGCAAGGTTGGAATTTTCCTTTTTTACGTTCAATTTTAACTTTTACCCATTGAACCAATAAAATGTGCATGCAGGTTGCCGTTGATGAGGAAGGAAACAGCAAGGGCTACGGTTTCGTACATTTCGAAACCGATGAGGCGGCGCTTAGCGCCATCAACAAAGTCAACGGCATGCTTTTGGCTGGAAAGAAAGTGTGAGTTGCTGTTTTTTATTAGGGGTGCTTATTCCTAGGTCCGTGATAGGGAGCGTATCCAAGGCGTGGTAATCCCAAGAGTTCGGTGGTAAAGGCGACATTTGAGGTGCAGAACTCGCGAAAATTGAGTTTTTAGATGATTTTATGTTTATCCAGTGAGTATCATTCGCTAGTCGCGACGGCCTGGGGCAGGGTTAAGCGGGGTTACGAAATTCCGCAACGGGGGTAGGGGGGGTCGCAAAAATTCTGGCTCGAATATGAAGGTTAGGAGGGATCGCGGGAATTTCGGTAAAAAAAATCAAAATTTGGTGAAGATAGCCCGGAATCTCGATATTTTTGGTCACCAAAGGGGAGGATCGTAGTGCTTGAGCCCGCTTACTGAGTGAATTTTCGACGTCTGACAGTTTTAGTTACCAAATGCATTGATTATTTCAGTTTTCCGAACGACCCGAATATCCAAAAACTGTATACTCTGATTTCATTTCATGAATAAATGGTGTTTCGGGGGGGGGGAGGTCGCTAAAATTTTGAGTTTTGAAAAAAAATCGTTTGATGTTGGGGGGGGGGGCAGGGTCAAGCGGGATGTTGTGTAATTTTTCGAAATTGGAGCGACCCCTCACCATTGAAGTTTTTTTCCAAAATCCGAAATTTTTGCGATCCCCCTCCCCCGAGGCATGATTTGTTCGAAAAACCAAAATATTTAATATATCTGATTATTAAAAGTGTAAGACGCCGAAAAGTCGTTCAGTACAGGCTCAAGCGTCTAAAACTTGAGCAATTCTACAATCCTTCCCTTTGGTGATCAAAAATATCAAGACTTTTCGGAATATCTTCACCAATTTTCATTTTTGGTGCGAAATTTCTGCGACCCCCCTGACCTTCATTTTTGGGACAAAATTTTGCGACCCTCCCAACCCCCGTCGGGAAATTTCGCAGCCCCCTGATCCTGTTTGTCATCCATGTTCCGCGAGATGGGGACCGTTTGACTCCGTCCCGGGGTTGAGGAGGCCATGGCACCACTTTTCGGTGGAGCTACGACCCCTCTGTTGACCAAAGTTTTGGGAAATTTTGAAGAAAAAAAACTTAGCGATCCTCCTCGACGAAAAGAGAACAAATTGGTAGTCGGCGCACTGAACATATCCGGGCGACTGTTACTACCTCATTCAAGCTTACCAAGTGATTTGGAGAAAATTACCATTTTTTCTCCAAAAATTTTGCGAGCTCTCCCAATCATCAGTTTTTTTCTCAAAATTGTCACGACCTCCCATTGCGCCGAGTCACAACCTTGCTCAACCTTTCTTCGTCCGCAGTTGCTTGCATATTTGCTGAAAATTCTGGCAATGGGGTAGAAAATGAAGGTGTCAACCGTTCTCTTATGATTATCCCATTCCACACCATTCATCAATCTGTCATACTGCTCTTCAAAACAATCGATTCCCTCTTAGGCGCAATATCGCCGCCACTGATTGATACCTCCTTCTTCTCACGCATCGCTGCGGCCTTGGAATGATCCGGGCCTTTGGGGCAGGGTCAAACAACCTGTTGGACAAAATGCGTTCGATATTGCGACCCCTCCCATTCGTGGCAAAGCTCTGCGACCCCTCCCATTCGTGACAAAGCTCTGCGACCCCCTCCTTAACAATGGCCCCACTGAAGTCAAGGTAGGCTTCATCCAATTTGCTGGAGATTTGAATGCTTGCGAAATTGCAGATGTCCAATTTGCGAAAAATGGGTTTTGGACCTTCTAGTGTCTACATTTCTCTGATGGGCCATAAGTCAACAGTTGCCGCGTGTGCCGCGCTTGCGGTGAGCCTTAGGAAAGATGCGTAAGGCCGCAAAGGTCATTCGGAAAAAACGGCCGCTTTATACATTTTTCCAGTTTTTTCTACTGCTCTTTCCTATTTCCTTACTGGGTCCATTTTACCGAACCGCTCAGTTAAAGGCAGGGTTCTCGATAAAATCAGTTGTTGTGATATCCCCGTGGAATGGTAGATCTGGCCATCACAAAAGGGAAAATAAGTAAAAAATTTGAGAAAAAACGCTCATTAACAAGTTATTGCTTGGTGTCCTCCCGCCCCCAGTTATCGAGATCTGTGTAAAAGCCTGCTTTGTCAACTTTTATTTTGCTACTAAAGTAATTTCTGAGCATTTCTGGAGACTACTGACCACTTTAGCAGCAAAATAAAAGGCAGATAAGCAAGTATTAATGAAAATCTCGTTAATTAGGGGGCCGGTCGACACCGGTAATTAGCCGTCACACCTTGTTTTTGAGCGTTTTCCCCGCAAATTTCCGGGATTTTTCACTCATTTTCACTTTTGTGATGACCAAATCTACATTATCGTGAAGAGAACTAAAAAGTTGTTTCTATCGCGAACCCTGTTTTCAGGGCAATGCCAATGACGCTGTAACGCCCATAAGAACCGTGTTTCGTTATTCAGGCCCCCGTCAGACTTCGTCGAAAAACCTGCTGAGTCCGAATGAGTCCGGGGTGGAAAAAACTGCTGAGTCCGACTGAGTCTGGTGTCCCCCAGCACCAAACAGTTCCTCTGCGAAACACGCAATCGATAGTCAGCGGCAGCAGTAGGTGGGGCAGAGCGCAGACGACGAGAGTCGAGATGCGGCGGGACTCGGCAGGTCGCAGTCGGCCGAAAAAAATGCACCTAAATCACGTGAGAAACACCTATATCGATGGGTGAGGTGAGGATGATTTCGGTGGGACTCAGTCGGTGCATTGTCCCCGCCCTTGTACGCATGAGAACCATCAGTATCGACCGGGGGATTGCGGTGGGCATCTGACGGTCGCAGTCGGACTCAGTGGGTTGATTTTTTTGCACCCGTTTCCCGCGTATCGACCGGGTGGGACTCAGTAGATCCACCGACTATGACGGGGGCCTAAGATGTTTGCAATTGTGACGAGCATTCAAGTCTCCAGCGGTTGACACACTGGTCTGAACAGCTCGGGGTTGTGAAAGAAACATTCTGTGGTGAAGCTAAGTTAAGACCGAGAAGAAACGAGTTGAAAAAAATTCGACGATGCGACCTTCCTAACTGAAGTTAGTTTGGAACTCCTCTTCACCTTGGAAAATTTCCTTTGTTGCATATTCCTGCTTGGGGGTGTTTGAAACAGGCTTTCTTCCAAAGTTCAGGATTCCGCTTAACTTTTTCGCTTTTATCTGCCACTTTCTGGATTTGACTGCCCGGAAACATTAGCAAATGTTATACGAATTTGTGGTGGATACTGCCTCTAAAGATAGTGTTGTTTATATTAAACTTTAAAACGTTCTTCGAGCAGAGAGATTAGCTGGTGTTCGCGACTTCGCGTTGAAAACGGGAAAAAACTAGCAGGAGCTATTGAAGTGTTGCTGCTTTCAATTTCAAAAGTGTTCCATTCCACAATTCGTGTAAACGTATGAGTCATTATACATCTCAAGCCAGTACTCCGCTTTCCTCAAAAAGCATTTCGCTTTCGTTGAAGAGTATCGTCGTTTGGGGGTGGCGTGTCATCTCTTGCTTCTCGTTTCAGCTCGTTCTTATTGTTAGGCGCTTTCCTTGCGATTCAGGGTCAAACGGAGCATTGCATAATTTTTCGAAGTTGGAGCCCCCCTCACCATCAAGATTTCTTTCTAAAATTTAAATTTTTTTGCGATCGATTTTTGGGCATTTTATATTTAATTACTAAAACTGTCAGACGCCGAAAGTTCGTTCAGTAGTCGGGCTCAAACGTCTAAAACCTGAGCAATGATACGATTTTTTTCTTAGGTGACCAGAAATATCGGGAATTTTCGGGATATGTCCACCTAGTTTTCATCTTTGAAACGAGAATTTCCGCGATCATCTTCACAATTCTCCGCTTTTAAGAAGAATTCTTCACGCCACCCACCCCCCCCCCCCCGCCATCCGCAGAGAAATTACACAACGGGCCATTGACCCTGCCAACAGTATTCACTAACCAGCCGTGAAATCTCCGGTATTAGGCTCAGGCTACTTTATTAAAGTACTTCAAAGGCACCTTATGATGTTCAATAATCGTTATTTTTGTTTTCCAATCACTTCCAGAAATTACCGTTTTAGGTCAAGAATTTTGCGATCCCCCCTAACCTTCATTTTCGTTTTTTTTTTCTCAAATTTTGCATCCACGCTTCACCCTGCTGTAATTCTGACTAGTTCTCAATTTATTGAGGTTATATTAAGAGTGTGATCACGTTTTTTATAGGCTCAGTCTAAGCTCATGGGGTAATTTTTGATATTATACTCCGACCGTCGTGTATAGCAACCCTGCCAAGCTCGAAATCTCAATTCGCTCAAATAAGCGAGACAAAGTGAGGAAAAAGGTGACCACGCCCCCATGGAAGAAAAAATGGGTGACGTCCACCGACAAGCTTTCGATTTCAATAGGGAAGGGCAGCGAAATGAATTCTTTCAAAAATCTATGTTCTTCCCTTTATTTTTGTCCTGGCTTTATGCTGTGACCTGCTTCAGGACGATGTCTGCAAATAACTAAAAAACAGGCTCGAGACAACTCATCCGCGGAATTCTCGCCGCTCAAATTCAAAATATTTGAGAGGCCATAATTCCGTTCGTAGTGAGTTCTGTGTAATTATGGAGACATCATTGTGATCAGCGTGAAATTTTCCCGGGATAAGCAGAAATCCGAAAATTCGACTTTGAGATTGGACTGTGCCTTTACGAAAGCTCAATAGCATTTGAACTCAGTCTGTCTTTAATGACCTCATTAAGTAGCTTATCATATGTAATTTTTCCCGTTCCTGCATAATGTAAACTATTGCCAAATTTTGATGATGAGAAGTAAACTATGACGAGTAGGCAGCTCTTAGGTTATGAAATTGTCATTTCTATAATCAATTTTGAAATGACACGTGATGAAATTTCCCATTCAGCTGCTTGCCCGTTTGTTTGGTGTTTTGAATAAATCATGTGTCGCCTAGAATAAAGCGTCATTGAATGCGCTTGTTTTGGGGAAATGGTGTAGAAATATTGATATGAGAAGAGTTTATCGATGAATTAGGTCAACCGATGTGCAGATGACTATCTCTTTCGAGCGTAGTCAGCTGATGGAAAGACAGCGTTAACTTTCGCTCTCGGCGGCGCAGAAATTCACTCCCATGCGAGATTTTGTGGTCAGGGAAAGGTATGGTTATAGGATTACATTCAGGTGCAAGTGATTATGAAGTAACCGTTCTTGAGTTATGTGATGGTTCTACAGTGATCGTCAAAAGTTTAAAAGATTTTAGTTTCGAGTTTTCGCAGCACTCACTGGATTTTCGGAAAACGATCGCTCGGAGGTTATAAGGGAGATGGTGGTTATCCAATTGAAAAGCAGTGTTCACGATGATTTTCGTTCCCGAGTTTTCCACTCAAAACAATGCGTTGGCTACCAAGTATTACCAAAATCACGTAGAAACGGCGAGAAACGCACTAAATCGTCTTATTTCAGTGACATTATTCTCTGGCCTGGACTAGTTGTCCTATTGGATGAACATGTTCATGGTGGTTGTCACCGGTGAAAAAATGGGGCTAATCAAAAATGGAAGAATATTTAGGCAAAACAGTATTAGTTGGGGTCTGAAAGAGTGCACGAAGCAACAGAAAGTAGAAAATCGCAAACGACGGGTCCACAAAAGATTTCATTGTCACAACAAACAGGTCCACTGAGAGTAAAGAAGCGGGCTGAGAGTGAGGGATTTCGGGCCCTCCTGATTTCTCGGTTTCTTCGTCATTCCAGTTCTACTCTGGGGCCAAACAATCTATTTAGCTATTAATCTCAAAATTGAAGGTTATCGTGAACACTGCCTTCAAACCTCCGCATTTCCCCCAGTGCTTCTGAGAAGATCAAAAGCTGCCAAAATATTCACTTTTGTGGTTCATGAAAGTTTCTGCCAAATTTCGTTTAGAATATCATCAGGGGCGCTGAACATGATTAAGATTGTATGCAGCCAGGGCTCGCTTCGGAATGTGGAGCTCCACAGAGGGGGGGGGGGTCTGAGCTGCGGAGTGGTAGAGGTTAGGATTCAGAAAATTGCCAGGAATTTGACCAAATCACTCTTCTGGGGGTCTGAGTTAATCGGCAAGATATTGACCAAAACACGCCCCTTGGGGGGGGGTCTGAGTGAAATTGGCTTTCTCCACAACACGTGCAGAACTCTGTATGCAGTTTCAGAACGAGTTCGGAAGGTTTCTGTAGATATATGAAAATCTACCTACCGTAACGTACCACAATTTTCCAAAGAATGGGAACGTTCTGCTTTGAAACTACTTACTTGTGACTATCGTATTTGAAAGATTCACGCAGGGTTCAGCTCAGGATGTGATTACCTCAAGGATGGGGGTCGTAAATGATCATTGAGCATTAAAGGTTCTCGGTGTCGACAGGGGCTACTTCGCTGACCTGACGGACAAAAATATGTGAAGATGCGGGTAAGTCCGTACATGGAGAAAAACATCTCAAGTAAATGGTATATAAGTAATAGCTGGGACCTAAACATGAAAAAGAGGTGGCTGAAGCAACTTTTTTGATCAACGACCCCATGAGTACTAAAAAATGAAATCTTTGATATCTGAAAAACTAGTATGATCCATCACTGATCGAGAGATCGCCGCGTCGAACACAAGTGGCACGCACGCAAGCGAGGAGGTAATGATCCCATCACTACCTCCTCGCTTGCGTGCGTGCCACATGTGTTCGACGCGGCGCTCTGTCGACCAGTGATCGACGATACAGAAATTTAAAGGGTATCTAAAATACCCATCAATCCAGAATCTGGTGGAGAAAGAATGAAAACCAAGTAATGTAGATCAGGGCTGCGTTAAATGCCTTTCTTTGTAGACCAACTGCAGCGTGGTAGGATTTAGGGTTGAGCGGGTCGTTGCGACGAATCCCGGTGGAGCTACGACCCCTTCTGTTGAACAAAATGTTTAAAAGTTTTCTGCTCCCCCCACATAGTAGTACCCCATTTCAGCTCACAAAGTGATTCGAAGGAAATCCTTTTTTCCCCGAAAATTTCACCTGGCCCCGCTAAATTTTCTTTTTTTTTATTTCGAAAATTTTTTTAAATTTTTACGATCCCCCGTTGCTCCGAGTCGCAACCTTGCTAAATCCTGGTAGGATTTCTGCCAGTTTTTGTTTTCAAATTGAAAAACATCTGATCTCGATTAATAATTCTTTTCTCTCTGTAGAACTCTATAATGCTGTAGTTCTGAGGAAGATCGTAGTGGTGTCCATTTTAAAGGCAGTGTTCACGATAGGAGTCGTTTTTCTGTTTTTCCGCGTATCTTGAAAACGGTCTCATGCTGATTTCGATGATGCTCCTGAAATCGTACAAGACCTTCTGAGAACGGATTTATGGCCCTTCAAAGTTCAGCTAGGGAAACTTTGTGGACGAGTTGTCCGAGGCTTGTAACTCCCGTTTTTTGCAGACGATCAGTGCGAGCTGACCTGAGTAAAGAGAGAACTTGAGAATGAAGAGAAGAACGGGGCTTTTGATCGGAAACCATCGCTCATCTAACCACGAATTCAAGGCAAATGTTGTAGGACATGGGCGTGCTGGCCCAATGGGTTGGCTAGCCCACGAGATTTTCACCCCCTTACCGGCCGTTTTTCGTCGCACTTCCGCTCTTAATCCTTCTAGAGGGACCCAAAGCTTACGTTTTAGCCAAAAAAAACTCAAATTTTTCTTCGTGAACACTGACTGCCTTTCAATGCGCGGTCTCACTTCGAAAGTCATTAAACTTGTGAAAGTCTGGAAATGGCGAACGAAAAAAAAGTATTGAGGAGCATGGCTCTTAAGTGAGGCCTTGGACAAAGTAACACAATGTTAAAAACATTTTTCTTTGACCTCCGCCTCCTTATTGCTACTCGCTCCAGGTTTACAGTAAGACAAAATTAGGAGAGTCGTGCTATCCCTGAGCTTCACGATCATTCACAATGCATGTACACTAGAGGCTGCAAAATTTATTGAAAGTTTCAAAAGATTCGAAAGTCTTCAAAAGTGAAACTGTCCAAAATTATGAAACTTCTTCACAGGTGAGCTGTTGGCGCTTAGCGCCTTCTTCAAACATGAAACAAGCATTAGCATAGGATGGCGTGTGGCATATAAAATTGCCGCAAAACTGGCCTGATCAGCTGTCCTAAAGGCCTGGCCACCAAGTAAGGTCGCTGCAATTCTTATTCTTAGCGTGTTCTTCTTTACGTCATGATGCGCAGTGATGACGTAAAGAAGAACACTCTAAGATCAAGAAGTGCAGCGACCTTACTCGGTGGCTAGGCCTTTGGGCCAGCTGTTCAGATCAGTTTTGCGGCAATTCTATATGCCAATCGCCATCGCATGCTAATACTTTTCTTTCAGGTCTGAGGAAGGCGCTAAGCGCCGAAAGATTTCGTGTGAAGAAGTTTCACAATTTTGGAAAGTTTCACTTTAGGAATCTTTTGAAACTTTCAAAAAGTTTTGCAGAAAATTTTACAATTTAGTGTACAAGCATTGTAAACCAAAGTTTCTGAATAAAGTGTTCATGTTGTAATTTTGTCTTGAATTGCTATTTTTCCAGATATGTTGGAAAATTCCAACCGAGAAGTCAGCGAATGCGAGAGATGGGCGAGTCCACAAAAAAATTCACAAACGTATTCATAAAAAACTTTGGAGACAGTCTGGATAAGGAAGCGCTTCAAAAGCTTTTCGAACCATTCGGTAATATCACTAGTTGTGCAGTCATGACCGACGTAGAGGGCAAGTCGAAGGGATTCGGCTTTGTCGCCTACGAGCAGCCAGAAATGGCCGAAAAGGTATGGCGCTCCCATATACTGTGGAAACGAGAAGGATATTCATCGTTATCTTTCCTTTTGTCAGGCCGTGCAAGAGATGAACGACTATGTAATTGAGGGAACAGATCACAAGCTGGTCGTCTGTCGTGCTCAGAAGAAAAGCGAGCGCACTGCGGAGCTCAAGCGCAAGCATGACCTTCAGAAGGTGCTGTTTTAGTCCTTAAAACGGATTTCGGTGGGGTCCAGGATGTTCCATGTTCAAAATTTAGGTTGAGCGCATGCAGCGTTACCAGGGAGTGAACCTGTATGTAAAAAATCTTGACGATAGTGTGGATGATGAAGCACTACGCAAGCATTTCGAGTCGTATGGAAAAATCACATCCTGCAAGGTGAGATTTTCACATTGCTACGCTAATACAGTGCGTTGCAAAACTATGTGACATAAAATCTGTCCGTATGAGACTCCGCCCACGCGGTCCTCATGCGTGCCGAATGGCTGTCACACACAGGTCTTGGGTGAACCTTGTCACGACTCGGATTCGGATGCAGCTAGGAGGGATACTATTCAGTTTTCGTCTGATGTTCTTGCTAATCTGCCCTAAAAATCAGGCCCTAAAAATACCTTCGCGACTGTCGATCAACACGTTCGCGGACCGCGTGGGCCGACAGTGCCATTCGGTCAAACTGTACTCAAATTTTTGCGGTTCTGAACCTCGTGTGAATTACGCGATTAAACCGTGGATGCCAATCGATGCAGCACCCTCGAAAACAATCGGGTACGAATCGTCATGAAAGTAGATCAACAACCATCGTTCTCGGAGCCGAATTCCGGTCCGCAATATCGGATTACGGCTGTTGCATCATGCGGCACGTCATAATCGTACTGGGAGGAAGGTGAATCGTGCCGGGACCAAGTGATCACAGCTCGATTATCACGTGTCGCATGATGTAACAGCCGTAGCCCCAATTGCGGACCGGAATTCGACTCCGAGAACGACAGTAGCAGAAAATTGGCAACAGAAATTGTCTAAAGTGTCCGTTGCAAAATTATACCACACAGCTGACGCTGTCGCTGAAATTTTAATTCCACACCCTCTGTGCCGGTTCGTTCATGGTAAGAATCATCAGAAACATCAAGCTAGTAGTCCCCGGAATTGTCTGGACGCGGAACCAAGTTGAGTACTCTGTTCGGCATGTTCCAACCCAACTTGTGGATGCCCCCTTCAATCTGAGCCCATTTGCTTAGACCGGCTAGCTTGAAGGGAGCCATGTGCTCGTGTTGTCTGCTATGAGCGTATATTCATCGCCCGAAAGTACATGTAAGAGGGGGTCTAACCCAAATGGAAACCCCGTAAAGCTTGCGCCTTGCCCTGGATCTAGATTTGGACAATGAACACTCACAATTTCTACTACATGAAGCATGGGCATCATCGCAAGGCACTCGATTTCGTCCACTTAGGGCCTAAAGGCAGGGTTCGGGCAGAAGTTCATTTTCGAGATTTCCCGTTGAATCGGGGCGTATGCTAAAGTTAGTTCCATGGAATGTGCGATAACTGCGTAAAACAATCTCCCTCCAGTCATTCCAGCCACTTCCGTCTTCCGTCAACCACTGTTTCAGAAAAATGTGTCCATCGTCCATAATTTAGCCATCGTCCACGCTTTCTTGAAAACTGCAGTATAAATGCTGGTCATTTTGGCCACGGCTATCATGCTTTGAATAGCGTAATCCCTGTCTTCTAAGCTGTTTTTTTTTTCAAAAGTAAGTACTTAGAGTTCGTGAGACCCCCAGACAGTGTCAGCTAGGCCAGCCCAAGCTACCTAACCCGAATTTCGGTATTGCCTAAATTTGACCGGACCTTGCCTTTAAGAGGTTCGTCTAGTGAGTTTGGAGGCCATAAGGTGTGGCCCCATAAGGGGTCTGAGCCGCCGGGGGGGGGTCAGTCCTCTGGAGTGGAGACCTAATTTACTGTGCCATTTGAGGTGTACACTACCAGGACAAGTTTTTTTGCATAGCGATAAAAATGACTGTATTCAATTGAAAAGGGAGAAGTGATTTTGTTTCAACGAACAATCTTTCAACAATCGTAATCCACCAGGGGGGGGGTCAGAAGCGAGTTTCCGCCCTGGCCACCTTTTTATAGGATAGGGTCTGAGCCAATGCCCTGTCCCCTGTACTGGAACAGTACCGTGTGTGTGGGATATGCTACGGTCCATGGATGCGGCACGGTTTCCTCTAAGTTTGCACGGGTTTGAATCAAGTTTGGTTCAGTCCATCGGGGTGGTCTTCTCGTTGCGCCAAACAGCGAGGAAGGCGGGCAGATCAGAGGTAAGGGCTGTCACCGCTATTGGTCGACACCACTTTGGCGACCAATAGCGCTCCTCAACTGTTCTCTCTGATCTGCTCGCCCTTCTCACTGATGTTGGAAGGATCCTCATTACCCATGAAGTTTTCATCAAGATCCTCGAGGTATCGTCTGTATCTAGGTCTTATTGCCTCGCTACCTCTTCATATAGCGTCACAGTTATGATTACCTGATCAGGGTCAAGCGGGGCGTTGTGTAATATTCCGAAATCGGAGCGACCCCCCTCCCGGCCATCAAATTTTTGTCCGAAAATCCGAAATTTTTTTTTGCAAAACTTTTTTGACATTTTTGATAGTGGAAAACGAGTTCTATTTTTTTTACTTCTATGAATTCTCATTTTTGTTCCGTGATTTTCGCGACCCCCCCAGCCCTTCAATTTCGGGCCAAAAATTTTGCGACCCCCTGTTGAGAAATTTCACAACCCCGCTTGACCCTGTACCTGATGATATAATTGTACATTAGGTAATGTACAAAAGCTTGTCAAATGGCCCTCCCTATTGACCTTGCAGTCAAGAAAGGATGAGGGTGAGCAAATTAAATCGGCAGATAAACAAATAATCCCTTGCATATTCGGCAATGACGCAAGCAAATGGAGTTTTTCTGGCGTAGGACATCTAACCATCATTGATAGATGGCAGGTGGTTGATTTTAGACAGTGTAGTGAGGGCTGCTTTTGATTTGTATCACCTTTATATGTCGAAATATAGAGAAGTGGTCAATTTTGTGAGGGACTCGGTGTGGAAGACTCCACTTTTGGTTTGGTGTTTTAACTCGGATGTTTAGGCGAAGAAAAAATCGCCTGTGTACGGATAGAAACACTCAGAAAAATGAAAATAAGTTACTAAAACATATCTAAGCCTACGTAAGTTACTTGCGACCTATCTCAGGCGGTTTAAGTTAACATGTAACGTGCCGTCGGTAGAGCGTCTCCGTTATGTTGCATTCAACCTACTTGGCCATCATCATTCGCAATTAACTTAAATCGATCAATAAGTCATCTTTTCTTCTTCTTATCAGCCACAGTGGAACTTCTTCTCTTAGTCGCAAAAAGGTGGCGGCGTGACACGACTTGTTCCACATATCACGAGCAGACAGTGAAGTTGGTTTTGAACAGGGGAGGCCCTGGAGAGCGTTCTCGCGTAGCGTGTAGTTTGGGACGCGTGCGGACGCATTTTCCGCGTCGCGTAGTGTACGGGTGACGTAATGGCTACCCACGGTCATTATATAAGTGTAAGTTACATGTAACATTAATATAACTCACACGTAAAATAAGTTTAAATTATATGTGATATTAGTGTGTGCTACATATAATATAAATGTAAGTTACTTGAGACATTCCAGTAACTTACATTTATATTACAGGTAACTTTTTTCCATTTGTCCGAGCAGTTGCTCATATACAAACTCAGCCACTGAGCTCTCTCATTTACAAGGCTTCACGAAAGTTGACGTTTATGTGGCAAGTGAGACTGTATGTAAAAAGGAAAGTAGAAGGCGTAGAAACAGAAAGAAATGATAGATTCTGTCGGCCCTCTGCGAGGCTGCGGGCTCTATTCCAATACTTTCATTTCTAAATTTTGCTAGGCTGCTTGTTGCTATGTGCTGATACTATCGTCAATTCAGGTCATGACTGATGAAAATGGTCGTTCGAAAGGTTTCGGTTTTGTGTGTTTCGAGAAGCCTGATGAGGCTACGAATGCTGTGACTGAGATGAACTCGAAGATGGTGTGCTCAAAGCCGCTGTATGTGGCGTTGGCTCAGCGTAAAGAAGACCGTCGTGCGCAGTTGGCGTCGCAGTACATGCAAAGATTGGCCAGTATGAGACTCAGCAACAACGTGCCCGGAACCATGTACACACCCAGCCAGGGCGGGTATTTTGTTTCCAGCACTCTGCAGGTACGAAATGGGTTTTCTTGAGTCAATTCGATGGACAAATGGGTCTGAACGAAATCCATTTCTTGGTATTCATTGAAGTGTTTGGCTTGAGTTAGGTTCACAGTTAGCCATAAAGGTTTTTGAGGAGGTGGAGTTGAAATTAGAGTTACTCCAAACGGGTTTCTACGTAGTTTCAGACTTTCCTGGCGTTTTTTTTTGTAGCAGCTGTTTACCTGAACATTCGTTAGGAATGTGGATGTCAATTTTCGAACAAAATTCGTTTTTCTTTGGCTTTCTGTGCTCTTCCCTGACTAGGGACTGATCTCAGCACGAACCGGAGTTTTGAAAGACAGTCTGTTGAGTGTTGTGTATGAGGTAAAAAGATACAATTTAAGGTTTGGTAGTTCAAAGGCGGCAAAAAATTTATTTCCTTACATTTCAGAATTTGAAACACTACGAGCCCAAAATCTGTCTAGGGGATAGTTTGGGGCTCTCAACACGAATATAAGGTCCGTTTTCAGTTTCTCAGAAGACTATTGGAGGTTACGGTTGGAAAATCATCATTTTTCTACAGTAACTACCGTAATCTTTCAAACTACTGAAAATGGCCCTTCTATTTGTGTTTAACGCCCCAAAGAACCTTTTTGAACTAGGATTGGGCTGAAAATGATCAAATTTTAAAAATCTAAAAATTATATATTTTCGTCGTTTTTGATCTACCCAGACACATTAAGGAAATTTTAGAAATGTTGAATTGTTCCTTTTTATCTCCCCCCCCCCCCACTACATTTAGCAAAGCGTTCTTTTTTATGGTCCGGTTTGCGCTAGGATCAGTCTCTAGTGAGGGGGCCCGTGACTCAGCGGTACCATTTTAAAAGGTAGCAATCAGCGGTTGGAGGGGGGGGGTGTAGTGGCGAGTTCGAAAACCTCTGCTTGATTCTTTCCAAAAAATACTTCCAGATTTTCTTCTTTTCTGAAAAGTGAAAGAAACTTAATCGAAGCTTCCCCTTGGAAAAAAAGTTTTGTCAATTCCTCGCTGGACCTACCCTTTGTCGTTCGATCGAACTGCTGAGCCGTGACAAACTAGGGACTGACCCCGCCCAAGCTGGAGTTCTGAAAAATGGTCTGTGGTGTATCGTGGTGGGGGGGGGAGGTAAAAAGAAACAATCTGAAGCTTAGTAAATTTCCCTAATGCGCCCACGTAGATCTAAAACGGCAGGAAACTTTTTTTTCAATTTTGGATGTTCGAAGACTTTCAGCCCAAACTTAGTCCAGGGGGTTATTTTGAGGGCTAAACTCGAATATATGGTTCATTCTCAGTTTCTCAGCAGATTATTATAAGTTACAGTAGGAAAAGTATCGTTTGTCTACGGTAACCTACCGTGATCCTTTGAAAAACTGGAAATGGACTTTTTATTTGTGTTCAGTGCCCCAAATTACTTCCCTGGATAAAGTCTGGGCTGGGAGTGTTAAAATTTTTAAAACGTAGAAAATTTGTCTTTTGTCGTTTTCGATTTACCCTGGGGCATTAAGGAGATTTAATGAACTTCAAATTATTTGTGCTAATCTTCCACAAAATTTGACATATCTTTTTTCGGTACTACAGTTTGCACTGGGATCCGCCCCTATTTAGAGAACCTGAAGGCTAGAAATATAATTTGTTGAGTTCTGTAAAGCTTATTTGAACCGATCTCCTTGGTCTGTTTCCTTGAAAAATCTAACTTTTCTTGTCCTTGAAGACCTGCCCTGACTTGTAGAATTTCAGCCATCACGAACTTTTCTGTTTTCTAAGTTGTTCATCTGCTACAGATTTCATTGGTGGTTGACTTGAATTTATTTTTGAGCTCTAATCTTGTTCGCTTTGCTTACGAATTCAGAACCAGCGTGGATTCGCACCTGGCGCGATGGCCGGAACGGCGATGCGAAGCTCGGCGCGAAACTGGCAGAGCAATTTCGGCGGTCAGAATCCATACATCGTTCCCGGTGGTCCTGTCTTCCAGGTGAGATTTTTCTTTGCAGTGTCTATTCAAGAGAAGAGTATAAACTAATCTGCGACAAATTCAGGGACGCGGCCGTACCGGAGGACCCGCGAATGATATGCGATCGCAGCAGTTCACCTCGAATGCTGTCCAGGGCGGAAATCGTCTAGCAGGTCAAAGAGTTGTACCTGCAGGAGTGGGCGGTCAAGGCCAAGGCGCTGGGCAGCGTCAACATCCGGTGGGTTTGGGGAGGGGATCATGCAGGATCGGGCTGCGTTGTTCTTTTTTCTCACTCAGATACTGGGGAAGTCCGATTCGGCCGCGATAGGCTTTCTAATCGGATACTTAGTTGAGTTGAAAGGAACTTTGGCAGCAACAGGTGATTCTTCGAGAAGCACGTGGTCCGTTCGAAGGGACTACGTGGCGCAGAGAGGCAAAACATTTGCCGCATCATCGTTTCCCACCCGGCAGCACGTCGTCCTATATTGGAAGCGCGTGGCGCTAGGGGCGGGTTCCCACCCTTTTGATAGGAGCGGTTCCCCCAACAGGGATACGGTCCATGTCACGGCCCGCAGCAGCAAGGAGTCACCCCTACCGCAGTTCGCGACCAGGACATCATCCTCGCCACGGTCGACAGCGAGGGAGTTTTGCTCGCTGAGGACCGTGGGGGAGACTCCTTCAGCGGTCCCAAATCGTCCAGAAGATGACTCTTATTCACCTTCCAGGAGCGGTCCGGAAGGGCCGTCTGCGTTCTCTGTGGGATGGAGCCCTTTATATACATGCTCTGCGGCTGATAGGCTGGTGATCAATTTTGGAGAAATCGATCAACGTGTTCAATCGAGAGCATCGTGGCTCATTCGTCGTCCAAAACCATCGTAGTCGAATCGAAAGCGTGTCGTGGCTAAGTGGAATGCCTGTGCGTTGCGGCACGTGCTTCTCACTTCGACGACGCCTAGGCCATGTGACGCTCGAAAAGTACAGGGCCCTAACGTCGTCCACAGCGCTTTGTATTCGAATCGAAAGCCTATCGTGGCCGAATCGGAACTCCCAGTTGTCTAGGTACGTGCTTTGGTTGGGATTGGACTTGGGATGTGGGATTGGGGTCAAAATTTGGGCCGCAAACGTCTAGGCCGAAACGGGGTTTGAGACACAGAGGAAGCTATTTCCTCTATTTGTCAACAAATAGGATCATCACACAGTCTTGTGGAGTGAGAAGCCTTAGATATTGCAGAAATAGCATCAGGAATTGAAAAGGATACAACATTATCGTTAATACTCAACTTGTAACTAGTTTTCCACCCTGTGTCTTCCCTGTCTACACTCCAGCTTTCAGGCCTAAACGTCCCACACCCGCAAAATTTGGGTCGGGAAAGGGGGAGAGGTGGAAAGTCAGATTAGAGCATAACGTAAGGCCTGGGTTTCATTAGGTAGCCGCGGTAAAGTGACGAAATATTGGGTCAAAGTAGGCCGTTGCTTGAAAGGTTCGCTCAGGAAAGAGGTCGAGCATATGATTTGGGCTACCAGAAAGGGGTTGTGGGGCTCTCTGTGTGGCTAGTTTTCAAGTTTCGTGTAATCCAATGAGATGAAGAAGGTGACTGTTGACTGACCGAAGCGGCCTGGTGGGCGACGTGTTTGAATGGAACCTTGGGAATTCACTAATGAAGAGCGTAGGGAGGAGATTGGTCCGTTGGGTTGAATACCGGGGGGGGGGAGTTCAACGTTTCAAATGACGAGTGAACATTGTGGTGTCTGACCCTGCTTCTTGGGCTAGAGTTTGATTTTTGTTATTATTTTCTGTGAATTGGTTGTTTCAGGGCCAGAGACCGCAACCTGCAGGAGGCAAACAGAACAACGCTTCCTTGTTCCAGCAGTATCCGCAAAATCAGCAGCAGAGGGCGCCTGTTGCTCAGGGAATCATTATTGGAGGACAGGAACCACTCACATCCCACATGCTTGCACAGGCCGCTCCTCAGGTGTGTTTTTGGGATGATGCCTTCATTGGCTAGCTGCCAGCCAAATCTAGCAGGGTTTTGTCAAGGGATTCTGCTTTATTCCTCATTTTCATCACTCAACAATGAGGCGAAGAAGACTGCAGGAGCTGCTCGAATTGAACTGTCATTGCTTTAATTCTCTTCCAAGCAGTCCTAGACAAAAAAATGAGGCCGATTGAAGTGGAGCTTGCTTTCAGTGAAGAATCCTGAAAGATTTGTGTCAAGGGCTTCGTAGGCGCAGAAAACTGCTGACTGTCTTTAGCGTTTGAACCATTAGTTGGGTCCGCCTGAGAACGCAGGGAGGGTACTATTGTGAAGATGCAGTGCGTTTCATTGTTTATGAACACATCAGTTTTGAACGACACCGCTTTCCGGAGTATAGCGTCGTGGTTTTCACGTTGGTCGCTTCGACTTCAAGTCGAAGCGACCGGCTATGAATGGGGCTGAAGCGACCAACGATACTGCCGCGATCAGAAATCGCTGGACGATTTCTGATCGCGGCATTATCGGTGGTCGCTTCACCCCATTCCAGCGATTTCAAACCGTCGAGCGACTTGGAATCGCTCGTGAAGACGCGATTCCGCGTGAAACGGGATAGAAATTTGCGGACAACGCCGCGAGATTTTTCCGTTTGCTCGCTCGGATTACTAGGGTTACAGGGAGTGAGTCGCAAGACAGCTGTAACAATAGAAGGATATTTGAACAAGAAGTTCAAGTGATATAAACAGCTTTAGAACTACTTTAAAACACGAAATTTTTCTCGATCATGGTCAGTGATTGAACATTTGTGTTCAGCAAGATGACATTCAAGTTAAATAAACATATGAGAAGAAAAGGATGAATAGGATTGTTATGGTAGAATTGTAGGATGTCACTGGAAATTTACGCCAAATGCGTGTGAAGTCCGCAATTTGGTGCCGAATACCCTTCGTCTTGACGAAAGATTACGACCTAGTCGATTTGACTTGACGACTCGCTTCCATCGTGGAAGCGACGCGACTAGTCGAAGCGACTCAACAAAATCAAGCAGGTCGCTTCGACCAGCTATGAAATACCCCAGTCGTTCGGCGATCGCGACTGAGACAGCAAACTGTTCCAACCCGTGGCGACTCAGAGCAAGATCTGTTGTCGCGACGGGTTTTGTAACTGTTGGCAGTGACGCGACTAGTCGAAGCGACCAGCTATGAATGGGGCTTTAGGCGGTGTTCAGAGTCCATTCGCGGTGCGATGTTATAATCAGCTTACGTATCGATCAAGCGACGTTGCGTTGCGTCGTCGCTGGGTGTTCACAATGAAGAGCCGCGATACATTCGGAACGACGCGAAGCGATGGACGTCTCGCGATGACAAAGTCGTTGCTGCTTCTCGTCAGGGTTTTTTTCATTAACACAACCAAACCTAACAATGAAAGGATTAAAATACGCATATCTGGGATCACATGCAGTTAGAAGAATACGAAAAATTTATTGCCACTGCTTCTTTACGAGAGATTGCGTACGTACGAAATTGCACGCGTACGTACGAAATTGCGCGTAGTCGTGCAGCGTTCACACCTAAATAAGGGGTCCGCAGAGTTGAAGTCGCGGCGTTGCTCGCAGCGACAAACAGCACTGGGTGATGTAATATCGAATACATTCGGCGACGATGGCGACCGACGCGGGTGAAGGGCGACGAATGGGACTCGAACGCTAACGTGGGACAGGGAACGAAATTCTCATGCCGTAAAATAGCGTGTTTTGGTGTGTCGATTGCGTCCAACACTACTCATTGTACGACATGGGGGAAAAATTTCAACAGTGTTCTTTTAATTTGCCTGTACTCACCGAAACTTCCTAAATTGGATATGCTTTGTTATTCTAATCTCCTTATACGTACATTATCATGTAACTTATGTTTTCTTTTAAATTAAAACAAGGAAGTCCAGGAATGAATTCCCTGGGTAGCAAAAATTTCAATGATGTCGTAGAATGAGTAGTGTTGTACGCAATCGACACATCAAAACACGCTATTTTACGGCATGAGAATCTCGTTCCCTGTCCGACGTTAGCGTTTGAGTACGCATGGGTACCGCAGAGTGTATTCGACGGCCCTACATCACTACCAGCGAGTGGCAACGGACGCCGCGACGATAATGTTTCGAAATATTTTTGTCGCCGCGTCAAGGCTGACGCTCGGCGACCACTCGCTGGTCTCTGCGACTCTGCGGACGCCTATACCTGCAAGACGCGATTTTCGCGTCGCACTGACATGTACCATCGCGTCGCCCAGTGAAAACTCTGAACGCCGTCTTAATAAAATCTTCATGTGGAGAGATGAAAAGTTCACAAGACCGCCCAGTTCTGCAGTGTTTGACTTTTGTTTGCTAATGGGTTGTCTTTCAGGAGCAGAAACAGCTGCTTGGTGAGCGTATCTATGCACTCATCGATAGACTGTATCCCGGCCACAAGGATGCTGGAAAGATCACTGGAATGATGCTGGAAATCGACAACTCTGAGCTGATCATGATGCTGCAGGACATGGATATGTTCAAGTCGAAGGTGGAGGAGGCGTCATCGGTGCTTCAGTCGGCGGCCAAGATGAACTGAGTGTAGCGGGCGGGCGGGCGCGCGCGCTCACATCGTGTGGTGTGTGTAGTGTGTACCTTTTCAGGGACTAGCTACTATGACTAAATTCTTCCGTTCACTCTGGCTCCCTATTCTGTTGCTCTGTTTTCTTTTTATTATCAAATATTTCTAACAATAGACGTAGGTTTCTTGCGTGGTTCCTGTTTTCCTGTTACTCACTTTGAAGTTGTTGCCACAAGAGATAAATTGTTGCTAAGAATCGTTTTTCTTTGTATCTGCAGATTCGTGCGTCTATATATTCGCGATAAGTTGTCTCCCCTTATGCTAAAAGGTCTTTATGGTTTTCGTTTTTCTTGTTGGTGTAATAACAGTATTTTTATTTTATATGGAAGATGCGTGGACAGCAACAGATTCCGAGTGTGACATTGCGAAGGCAGCCAAAAAGACGAGCTCATATCTCAGGGCTGCTGCGAAGTTCGCGATTCAGAATGACCTGCCAATTTGCCTGGCTGCGGCATGGAGCAGTAGAGCTATGAATGTGGGTGTGTTATCATTAGCCGAGCTGATATGAGTAGAGAGAGTTCGGGAGCACATTCCTTGAGAGAGGTGTTGCACCTCGTTGAGTAGGATGGAGAACTATCGCGGATGCAGTCGTAACTGATGGTGGGAGGGGAAATCACGTTGACAAGTCGTCATCATTGGCGCGGTGGGGTTGGACGCACCTCCTTGCAGGCCGTGAGTGAGACTCCTTCAACGGTAGCTATTACTTCAGCATTAGGGTTCTCTGGATATACGATGCCGAAATCCTGGATCCACCTCACAGGGCCGAGTGAGCACTCGGTGAGGCGATGTGGCTCATACAGTCGGTACGGATTGCAGTGGCACTTTTGGTTCCCTCTTACTGGCATAGTTTGCATTGGCGCAAACTCGGTGCACATGTCTTTATGACTACTTCAACGGTAGCAATTACTCCAGCATTAGGATGCACCGAGTTTGTGCAAACGCAAGCTGCGCCGACAAGAGGAAACCAAAAGTGTGACTGCGATGCGCGTTGATTGTGTGTATCCCCTGTAAAAATCGTAATTCCCATCAATCATGGCGCGAGCGGCTCGCGCGATGCTGCTATTTCCGTCTGTCATGTGCTCTCTCGCTGTCTCTAACCTGCGCTCCGCGCCAGCACGCTAAGAAACCATACGAATTTCGCAGTTCTACAGCCTATATTCTCTATTCCGAAGTGAAATTTACTGGTGTCGAACGCGTGCGTGTGCGCGCGTGTGCTGCGTCTCCTTCCCCACATTTTTTCGCTGTTTGTACCCTTGTTCCGCACAGGCAGGTGAAGTAACGAACTAGCTCAGTCTCCGAAACAGGAGATATAGCAATCACACAGTGCACTCTTCATCGGAAGGCGATTCCGGTGCAGACGACCGCTTTTGCAGACACATCTCGAAGATAATCATGTTGGGATCACAGTGTCTGATATTGGTTATTCACTGTTCCAGCGCGATGATCTTTTAGCTGCGTGCTGCAACAGCGGTTGTCTGCATTTGCGGACCGGAATTTCACTCCAATATGAACAGTAAATGTAGCCGCGTGCAGTTTAAACATGTGGGTGATAGAGACGTCGAGGAGGGAGAAGCTGTCTGCAATCCACACGCTATTTCTAAGGTTTTTTTGCGATCACATCATAAGTGCCGCGTGCGATCAACCCAGCAAGCATTATCGCAGCACACCTTGCCTGTTGAGTTTCATCAAGCCAAGCCTGGCTCTTGGCTCTGATAAGACATGCTGCCGGCAGACGGGTGTGCAGTTGACACTATATGTCGGACGGAACACTATTATTCGAATGATTGTTTTGAGTTTCATGTAGCTCAAAATATGAAAAATTCCGCTTTCAAATAATGTTTAAAATTCGAAAACTTTAGTATGAACATATTCGAAACATTCGATGTTTCTGGTAAACAATCAAAATGGACCATCGTCATTTCATCAGAAGCGTCGCCGTCCCTCTCGTCACCCTTTGTGGAGGTGCGTGCAAGTCGATTGCGAAGAATGCCTAACGTCGTCTGGCCATCATCATCATAGAGACAAGGATGCAGAGAAGTATCAGCGGAGTCGCCTACTTCGACTATAGTGGAGCGGCAAAAGTCGCCCCGCCACGTCGGTGGATAGAGGGCCGTTACACAGCTTCGTCCCTGCTCTTTATCCCCTATCATTGCATCGCGACTTTCGCCGCCGGACTATGCATAGGCCTTATGTTCGGAGCGGCGACATTCGAGGATCTGTTATATCGTAGTGGCTATAACGGAGAAGATGGGCTAGGCTCGCCTCAAATCTTGATAGTTGCTGGGGGGGGGAAGGTTTGTAGGGTACTTCAACGCCCGCACCTGTTTCCTTTTAGTCCGCAATTATCTATCGAGTTGTCTGCATTACGGAAATAATTACAGGCCGTGTACGAAGGAAACGGTCTTCGAGTTTTAACCGGAAAGCGTATGTACCAGAGTCCATTGCAACAATAATGGCGGAAGAACAGCTAAAAGCGCGCCATGGATAGCCCTGCACTGCTATCAAGCTTAGTTGTGCTATGCCCATCCCGCCCACTTTTCCAACGGCCATCAAGGAACTGGGCGGGTAGGGCATAGCACGCAAGAGCTCGATGGACGTATAGGGCTATCTATGGCTCGTTCTTAATCGTTTTTAAGCCATTATTTCTACAATAAACCCTGGTACACTCGATTTTCGGTGAAATCTCAAAGACCGTTTTTTATCGTGAACACTGCCTTTAATTTATAAACCTTGCTGCTTATTCCCAACATTCAATTTTCTTTAGGAGGACGCGTGTAGTCGTGCTGCGGCGAATCGCGTATTCTGCCGTGTTTGTGGTCTCGATTTAAGGAATAGACGTTGTTTCGACCTCAAAATCAAAGATTTGGAGTAGGTTTATTTACCATTGCATATGTGTCGCCTTCGATCCGATATAGGAGGGGAGCCAATCAGGTACCCTAACCCTTCTTCTTTTTGGACTACAACTGGCGGAGGAATTCCTCTTTGGCCCAAACTCACCACGGAGTTCATTTGCGGTTTCTTGTGATACATCCGGCGTACAATTTTCGAAAGAATCAACACCCCGCATATCAAACTTATTGATGAAATGTGTATATTCTCTTCATCCTATGGCATACCAAAAACTAGTGAGAGCAGTGACGATTTTCCAGAAATTTCGATGTTTTCAGTGGAGTCGGCAGAATCGTCAAGGGTGTTTGCTGTGGATGCAAGCAAGAGTATCGCTGTGGAGAACTGGAGTTGCCATCCTGTTCAGATCCCTCTATGGAGTCCGGTGAGTTAAGAGAGTGATGCGGATCGCAAACATTCCTGAAAAGGCTTGCAACGGCGGACAATCACGCATACGATTTCGTAGTGAGAGATAAATCATCTGGAAACGCTGTCATATGTGCAGCTAGACAGAGAACAAAGCGTGCCATCCTGTCTCACGAGCTCCGGAATGTCATATTGTGCAGTAGCATGTGTTTGGGGTGAGTACAATGGGGATCTTAACAGGGAGGAACTGAATATTCTGCGTTCATGCTCGGAAGTGCGTGGGCTTAGGCGATGTATCCTCTGTTTCATAGTGAAGTGTGCTTCTGTTCATTGCGTGCGGCTGCGCGCGTGTGCTGCGTCTGCTTTTACCAAACTCTCGCTGTCTCTACGCTCGCTCCGCACAGACGCACGAAGGAACAGTAAATTTGGCTGCGAACCAGAGGATGCAACACGGTTGGTAAGAAGGTCTCCAGTTTTCAAAAATCCCGTCTAGTAATCAGAGGTAGACATCGTCAGCCCTTATGGACCACCCGTTATAGATCGAGTTCATCATGAATGTACTGTCGTTATCGGAGCGAAATTCCGGTTCGCATTTGCGGATAACCGCTGCTGCGTCTTGCAACATGATAATAATTGTGCTAGAACCACGTGGTTCCGGCACGATTAACCTTTGTCTCAGCACGATCTTCGTCTTGTTGCGTTATGCAACATCGGTTGTCCGCAAGTGCGGACCGGAATTTCGCTCCTATAAAAACGGTATGCATAAAGGAGACATGAGAGGAATTAGAAAACAAAGATCCATACGGAAACCTTTCCTTATTATCAGGACTAAAAACTAGAAATTCTTATGTTTATAATTGTAACCAATGTGGACGTCAACAGTGGTTCTCGAGAACGCTGGCGGACCAACTAGGATGGTATCCGGATTTTGTAAATCGCTTCGACTGAGCTTGCAGTGTTGGCTAGCCACTGCTTTTCTGACCCCAGCTCTCCACTCCCCTAATTTCCCCTAATTTTTGTCGAATGGATAACTAAATCCGAATCCTTCGTTAACCGTTTCTCCTATTTTTTTACCTCCAAGTGCATTCTCTGAAACAAATGGATTGGAAAGTGTGTAGAAAAGGTGAGGACCCCGAAGACATTGCTGTGATTCAAACAGCTCTGAATAAAATTCTGGAATGGTCGGAAACATGGGGTTTGCCTATGTCACCAGAGAATACGTTTCATATGAGGATAGGGCTATCTACTCTTCCTCATAATTATTTGCTCGAAGACCACACTCTGGCTTCAGTGTCTCATGTCAGGGCTTGGGTTTCCAGTATGATTGCAACTTGAACTTCTCTCTTCATTACAAGGCTCTGGTCAAGAAGGCGTCGTTACAAACATTCCACATTTTTAAGGCATTGTCTGTTTGTGACCGAAGAGTTCTCACAAGAGCGTATGCGACATATGTACGCCCTCTTATGGAATGCGGCACTCCTGTTTTTCGCCCACATCTTAAAAAAGATAAACTTACTAGAGAAAGTGCAAAGAAATTCCACAAGAAAAATATTTTTAAGAATGGTAGGATTCCGATACGATAGTATCCCTGATTCGTTTCCGAGAAATCAGGACTGTAGTCTGCACACTTTCTTCTTCTTCTTCTTCTTTGCAGCCACATTGAGGGTTTTGTCATAGGTTGAGGAACTGGGCGACCAGTAAAGGATTCGTCCATAAGTCCATTACGGTCAGCGTGGTGGGTCTCTTCGGACATTTGAAGAGGTGTGCAGTGTCATGGCCGAGGCAGCCACACTCCGGGCAGACATCTGATTTGCTGCTGTCTATTTTGCTGGCGTAGGACATAAGCGTGGTAGAATGACCACAGAGCAGTGATGCCAGGGTGCACCTGGCCCTTTTTCCGAGTTGAGCCTCGGATGTGCAGACTTGGGGCGGCACTACCCCCAATATGGGATTAATGACCGCCTTTTCAAGATGGCACCGTACGAACTGAGTATGCTCCTCGCGCAATAGACGGAGTCGTTCTTGCTGTGAGTCGTGCCATCTTTGCAGATTGACTTTGCTGGGAGCATCGGAGAATGGCTTTCTGATCTCTCTTTCTCTGAAGGGGTTTAGCACTCTCCAAGAGGGGTGATTTGGTTGTTTGACAGTGTTGATGAAAAATTGTTGGGCCTGGAGCTTACAGGGCTCCCTTACTGGTAATAAGCGGGTTTCAGCATGCAAGTGATCGACCGGGGAACTTCTTGCACATCCGGTGGCGATTCGAAGAGCCGCATTCTGTATGCGTTGCATCTTAGTCCAGGAGAAGTCCGAAACTAGATGCTGCCAGACTGGTGCGCCGTATTCTAGTGCAGGCTGGAGAATCGCCTTATACGTTGTAATAATGGTTTTGTTTGCTACTACCCCATGTTGTACCGCCCAGGGCTCTAAGCACGTTAAGCTTCGCTTTACGATAGCCTGCTTCTGTTCCGTGTTCTTATGGAATTTGAGCGATGGATCGACCACGAGTCCGAGAAGTTTTGGGAAGCGGGCGGCAGGCAAACGATCTCCATTCCACACGACATATGGATGTGCGCTGTGTTCAGATGGGTCCGTTGTGAGTACGGATACCGATGACTTTGACGCAGAAATCTTGAGCATTTTGCGGTCGAAGAAGCTTTTCAGTGCGGTCAAGTACCCGTTAATCTTAGCGGCGGCCACATTTATGTCCCGATCACGACACAAGACAATCATATCATCAGCGTAAGCGACCACCTCGATATCTTGGGGAGGGGCGGGCATATCTTCGTGGTACAGACTGAAGAGAGCAGGCGGCAATACGCCGTCCTGTGGGACTCCAGCTGCAATCGAAATGCTGTTTGAGACATGATTCTGGAACATCACTCTAGCCCGTCGTCCCTTAGTGAATGCAGCTATCCAGCGCTTTGCCATGGCGGGATTGATGACTGCAGTAAGTTGTTTGATAAGATGCCAAGATTCACTGTGTCGAAGGCCTTGGTGAGATCCAAGGCAACTGCTACAATTCTCTGCGGCTTATAGGCGTTGAAACCATCAATTGCATAGCTAGTAATTTCTTACAAAGCTGTCGTGGTGGAATGCAGTCTTCTGAATCCATGCTGAAACACCTGTCTCTCTTTGTGTTCGGCCAGGTCTTTGACGATAAGCTTTTCAGCTACTTTGGCAAAAGAAGACAACAAGCTAATGGGCCGATATCCCTTGACTGAGGCTTGGGGCTTGCCAGGCTTGGGCAGCGGAACGACGTTTGCCGTCTTCCAATTCTGCGGCACACGACCTGAACGAGGTGTTTATCACATCAGTGAGAAGCGATAGTAGGTCAGTGGGTATCTTCTTCAAGACAGCAGGACATATCCCATCAGGACCAATAGCTCTAGAGTTCCGCATTTCTTTTATAATATTCTCAACTTGCGTCGTAGTAAACGCTTCGGCCGTGCTCATAAGCGGGAGGCGGCACAGCTCTCTCACAGTCACTCTATTCTGCGGACCTCGTTGAGCACTGGTGATGAAAAAACTTTCCCGAGCGCATAAGCGGCTTCCTTTCCTGATTTGAATACGCCGTTGTCGAGTTCTATTGTGGAGACGGTGGCGGGTGAGCTTTTACCCGAAAGCTTCCGTAAGACCTTCCAAGTAGCTGCACTGTCCGTCTTAAAGTCCATCTGTCCGGTGAACTTCTCCTACTCTTCTTTCTTGTGTCTGTCCAAATCCTTTTTGTTCTCACTGTCAAGCTCAGCAACCACGGGGTCCAGATGATTAACCGCTCTCCTCGCATCTCTCGTTCTAATTTTGTTGAGGATGTCCCTGTTGACATTTGGATAGAACGTCTTGACGCGACCGATAGGAATAGCCGCATTCATGGCCTTGCGGATTGCGTCAGATAGATGGCACTCTTTCCGGTGCACGCTTTCATTCCACGGGTAATCTGCCGATAGGCGAAGCGCAGCTTCACTGAACAGGCGCCAGTCTGCTAGGCCTAAATTAAGATAAGAATGTTGGCGAACACCAGAAAAGGGAGCGAGAGAATTTGGATAGATCGATGTGGACAAAGACAGGAACGTGGTCACTTGGCAGAGTAGTCGAAATAGACCATGAGCAGCAGCTAGAAAGGTTGGACGAGACAAGAGATATGTCTGGGCTAGAAGGTCGGCCGTTGGCAGGGAGGCGAGTGGGCTGATCATCGTTTAAAATGACCAGGTCGCACTCATCTGCCCATTCTTCGACGTCATTTCCTCTAACATCAGGACCGAGAGACGAGCAAAAGGTGTGAGCGTTGAAATCACCCGCGAAAACGACTTAGGATGAGAGGGAGCAGTCGCTCAGCTGCTTGAGAAGTGGGATAGGATTGTAAGATGAAGGGCATGAAGTTGTAGGTGGAATGTATATGTTGAAAAGAGAAAGGGGTGTTTCTAGGGGGAGATGGATTGGGAGGTACTCGAGAGTACCGTCCGTGGGGGTGCTGGGAATGAGGTGTGAGGAAAGTGAGGATAGTACGAATGTAGAAACTCCTCCGCCGAGAGATGACCTTGGAGCATGGTAAGAAGTATAGCCTGGGATATTGGGATGAGGATAGGTAGGGGATGGAGAGAGCTTGGTTTCTTTAACCATGATGACGTCTGGATGGTAAGTACGTGCGAAGAGAGAGAGTTCAGAAAGCTTGGCACGAAGGCCGTTTAGATTGATATGCACAATGGAAAGGGGGCGATTTGAGATAGAGGAATCTGAGATGGAAGGTGAGGAGCATAATACACAACGAAAAGATGAGTTATGATGCCTCACAGAACTGAGACCCGAACAGGAGAGATGCACCCACCTTTGGCATCCGAAGCACTGGACGCTGGTATGTCTCCAGTTAACATCCTCTCCGCACGTGGCGCATAGGTACTTCTGAGCGGGTCCAGGATTCCTCTCCACGCCGGCCCTTTGCAGGAGAATCCGAAGGAGAGCTGCGGCCGGCCAGCACCTCTCTCAAGACAAAAACCCTCTTTGTGGAGGGGATGACGTCGGTTTGCACGGAGGCGATCTTCTTTCCTCCACACTGCCACGGCACGAACGTACGACATCTCGGCAGCCTGCACACTTTCGAATCAAGAAGGTAAATGACGTTTGTATGGTTTTCAAAATTCTCAGCGGAGTTGTTGAAACTGATGTAACGAAATTTTACAGACTTCAGGCTTCTAGGACCAGGGGTAATTCGGAGAAAATCTTGTACAACACACCAAGGACTGGGCACAGTCTGCATGGTTTTACGTGCAGAGCTGGCTCCGTTTTTGTTTCGTTGAACTCCAGTATTCCCTTCATTCCCCCTGCTTCTGTTTTTCAAGCGACTTTCGAGAGGGAAGCTGCTAAGTTTCTGAGAAAATGTTCTCTTTTCATATGACATCTGTTCCTTACATTTATGCTTTGTGTGTATATAAGTTAGTCACTGTATTTTCTCTTTAATTCAGTTAATATACGAATGAGCGATTTTTTTTATAACGTCTACCTTATGTAGCGTAATCAATAAATAAATAAATAAGTTAACCAAGCACAATGGTGTAATTTCATTGAGTTTTTCTAATATCGGTTGGTATTCGCTGAGGATAGTGTGAGTTCAGGAAGCCAAACGGATAGTTCCATTGTGTTCGACGAAGCTGGCATATGTGCTGCCTCGACACCACTGAAAACCTCCAAACCTCTTCCGATGATCTCACCACGCGTCACTGACTTGTTCGTTCCTACTTTTTCGTTCAATACTATGCAATTACAGTCGACACAGGCTTGTTCTTCCCTTGTTATATTGCGATACGTCAGAAAGCATCACAAAAGTGGCCGTTATCTTGAAAGCCATGCCTACTTTGCTGGAATGAAAATTTCCTTTAAAGCAACACCTAAGCTTGCAACCGATGTCGAGATACGCGTAAATAGATATGTACCTCAAATGCTTGCATAATGCACACGCCGTTTTAAAGGCAGCACACACGCTCGTAAACGTGTTTGAGATAACTACGGAAATAGATTGGTGTGGCTCATCGTTAGGGCACAACGCCTGCGTATCCTGAAGCGTCAAAAACGACCCACGTTCACGCTACACGAGTGAGAAGTTGGCCCGCCCCTGTATCTGCCCCCTGTATTCGCGTCTTCCTCCAAAACAGGTGGTGGGCCATTCCCACCTTCGGCGACGTTTGTGGGTGGTAGAATAGGTACAATAGGTAAACCACAAACGTCGGCGATGGTGGAAATGGCCCAGCACCTCTGTTTTGGAGGAGAACAGCAAATACAAGGGGCGGGCAGATTCAGGTGCGGGGCCGAATTCTCACTCGCGTAGCGTCATTGCGGGTCGTTTTTGACGCTTCAAAATGCGTAGGCGTTGAGTTCCTAGCCAAAACGTTCTATTTCCGTAGTTATCTCAACCACGTTTACGAGCATGTAACCTCCATTTCCCTGCTACTCGCACTTTTCTGTATCACTATCATAGAAGCGGTGTGGTTTTGAAAACGATTTCTTCATTTTCGTAGTAGAAATTTTCGAAAAACAACCGCTTCGCACCTACGATTGTGATAATAGAAGTGCGAGTAGCAGGGAAATGAAGGCTATGTTGCTTTTAAGATTCGAGAGCGAGCCAGAAAGCCTCTACTTGAACCCATCTGAGTAGCCAGCCTGTAAAGTCCCACCCTTAGAAATAACAGAATGAAAAGCGGCATTCGTGAAAGCAACCGATCATCGAGGGTGATATCGTAAACAAATGGGAGTCGATGCTCCACTTTCAAGAAGGATGAGTTAAAGTCTGTTTTAATTAGACTGTCCGCCCATTCGGCCAGCGTGCGTGACAAGCAACGGTTGCGATGGCAATTTTTTAGATCAACTATTGCACTGCTGCAGACATCTGATTGGGATTTCAGTCTATTTTTCTAATAGCCCTGCTATTCGAATTACAAGTCCGAAAAATGCTTTTGCGATTGCCATTGGACACGCATGCCGACCGCGTGGGCGGACAGTCTCATTTGGATCGACTTTACACATACTCCGCCTCGGTTGACTGTTGAGAATGGAGGATTTGTACGGTAGGAAGTCATGTTCTACTGTAATTAATCAGGCTGTTTATCTCATCGATCTCCATTTAATTGTGCTCTCACTGTTGGTTATAATCGTTGTTTTCCCAACTTCCGCTTTTCATGTTCTTAATTGTGGGAGAGGGGGGTGAGAATTAACCAGCCTGCTACCCAGCGTTGCTCAGGGGAAGTTACCTTGGCTGGTTTCCGACGCTTCCAAAGTTGTTCGCATTGCGGTTGGAGCCGCATGGGGCTATTTATCCTCTGGTTCCGAGCCAAATTTACTCTTTTCCCTCGCGCGCTTGTGCGGAGCGAGGGTAGAGACAGCGAGAAAGTGTGAAGAGAAGAAGACGCAGCGTACGCGCGCAGACGCACGAAGTCAACGGAAATAAATCACACTCAGGAACAGAGGATATGCTGTTATCCCGATCATGTATGTCAGGGTGTATGCTGTATTTAAGGATGGGGATCGTTTTCGTGATGGAAAACTTGGCAATTTGGTTAACTAATGCTCGTTGCACATTGCATCAAGGAACGACAAGTCCGTGCCGATTTACTCGATTTGAATCAAGTTATATTTTCAAGTGTGATTTCGATTTCAGACAAGCTCAAACGAAGCGCAACAAAAAGCGACGTGGATCAGCTCTGGAACGCCTGTTGAAAGAACAAGAGTCAGAGGTGGACCGATCGCTGAGTGGATTTCTGAGCATGGTTTCGAAGTCCTGACTTGCTTAGTGTAATAGGCCTTTCGCCTTTTTCGACAATTGTTTGTAATGTCTAGCTTGCTCGGATGAGTCCGGGCGGAGCAAACAGCGAATCGGTCGGTCATTGTTATAACAGTGATAAGGAGATTTTGACATGATTAGCTCGACAAGCCTTACTTCAACCGGCTCAGAATGAGGGAGCAAGTCTATATGTAGATACATAGACGATATGAAAGTCGGAGTCTCGTTCGACAGCTGTCATAGACCTTGAGTGATGGGGCTTTAATCCTCAGAAGAGTCGGATCATCTACCACGACAAGCTTTGGTGCCCCTTCTCCGAGCATAGGTGTCACCCAGCGACGCGCTTTGGAGCCCCCGCTGATACAGCTCCAGCTAGTAGGGAGTAACCCTCTCCGCGTCCCTTGTGGGTAGGAGAAGACCCGCTCATCGCACTTCGATGAGGGACGGAGAGGGGGTCCCGCCATATATAAGCCCTCCCTCCGGCCGAATGTCTCACAAGGGAACCACAATTAGTCATAGTAACCATTCCAAATGAAATGTACTTTTCTAGAACCATTTTCGGACGAGAAGTTCGAATATGCCCATCGCAGCTGCCTAGACCCACTCTGAAAAAAGTTATAGGCATTTTTTTCTCCAATTTTCGTACTTTTTGTACCCTCCAAAAAGTGCATTATTTTTACGAAAATCCGGAAACTGACCTCATAGTCGTGTTCAGCGTCCAAAACTACCCCACTAAGCAAAGTTAGGTTGAAGGAACATCTTCCAAACGTTGCGCAGACTAACAGCGTTTTCGGTTGGGCGTTTATTTATACCAATCAGAGGGCTCTCGAAGCGTTTTAGAAAAATATTTCAGATTTGACTGAAAATTTGCTCTGGGGGGTTATTTGGGGCGCTGATCACTAATCTGAGACTCATTTATCGATTTTCCGAAGTTTTCGACTGTATTCGTTCACATATTCCCATCGGGGGAGAATTCGATGGCAAATTGCGACTTTTGACAATTTCCGGAATGTGACGACAGATGTGGCTCAAATCGTTCTTCTGGGGGTTATTCGGAGTGCTGAACACAAATTTGATGTCGGTTTATCGATTTTTGGCAGCTTACGGTAGATTACGGTGGGTATACGGTAGTTTGGTCAAAGTCTCATATTTGTCTCAAAGTTTCTATGTGGGGGTTATTTGGGGTGCTGAATACGAATTTGATGTCCATTTGTCGATTATCGGAATATTGAGGTAGGTTTTGTCTCCTAAATGACATGTTACCTACCGTAATCTACAGTAAACCTCAAAAATTGGGCAAGCAAACCCCAGATTCGTGTTCAGCATCCCAGATTACCCCTACATACATGTTTTTAGCGAAATTAGGAGAAAAATTTAGAAACACCCTAAAAATTCGATGGGGGTACCCTTACCTTGCCGCGAAGCTTTAAAAAACGCTCATAACTTTTTTCAGAGTGGGTCTAGGCAGCTGCGATGGGCATATTCGGACTTTTCGTCCGAAAATGGTTCTAGAAAAGTACATTTTATTTGGAATGGTCACTATGACTTACTGTGGTTCCCTTGTCAGCAGCTAAAATTATCCTCCAATTTATTAGAGGATCCTTTAAAGGGTGGCTCGAGATCACTGTCCGGAGTCGGCATCGAAAAGCCCAGTGAACTCTCGGTGAGATGTTGGACTTTGCGCTAGAGTACATATGTGATAAAGGCCGTGATAACATCGACATGGATCCTAATGAGACTTCGCGTTCCCCCATTGGAGGTTGGCGCAAACTTAATGCGCCTATGTTATAGCATATGGCACCGAGTTTGCGCCAACCTTCAACAGTGAACGCAAAATCTCATTAGGATCCATGCCGACATTACATGCACTTCTCCGTGATCAGATTTGTGCTGGTGGACAGCCGTTGCACCGGCAACAGTGCCGTAAAAGTGGCTGTGTTGCGGCACGTAGCCGTCTGACAGCCAGCGCTGGCGCAATGTGCCGTTGCACCGGCTGTCCGCCGGCAATGTTATAAATGGGTGGATTCGCCGGGGCTCCAATCCCCATATCGCCTGAGTAAATATGCTTGTTGTTAGCGTTGTTTTTGGAGGTACCGATTGGCCCAACAGCCTCAGATGGAATCGGTGAGAGTCGCCCTCACCGGTTCCATCTGAGGCTGTTGGGCCAATCGGTCCCTCCAAAAGGCCCTGAAGACGGCGAAACTCGCCGAAACCAAGCTGAATAAAGGAGTGTATAACAATATTGATCGTTGCTGCAAGGAAATCGAAGGTCAACTACATATCAATGCCAATATTCATTGAGAAGTCGCATTTCTACAGCGTTGTTTTTGTTATGATTTTTCTGTTGTCCGTGTCATTCGATTATGAAGCCACACTCAGCGATTGGGCGCGGAATCATTTCTTCGGTAGACATCTTATCTTCGTTCTCTCGTGTGCAAATTTTCCCGCCTAGCCGCGCGGCTTCCTATTTAAATTACACAGGCTATAATATCCAAGGTGATGTACGCATGATGTTTCGTTTTTGCAGAGATTACTGAAGCGAAGTGAATTGGTGTAGTAATGACATCGTGTTTTTTACCACACTGACAATGGTAGTTTTCAGATTTCTGTTTCAGAAGAGGGCTGAGTTAGTGAGGCAGAAATTCATTCTTATCAATCATGGAAAGTCCTCTAGCGTCTACCGACTCAAGCAAAATTGAGTATCTTGCGAGGGTGCTCATCCGATTAGAACTGGGAACTGAGCTTGACTCGACTCGCAGCCTTGACCCCAGTAATACTATCTCGAAACAGTATTCTACCGTAGTAAATTAATGACATATACCGTATTCCCTGTAATTGAACATCCGGGTGTACTGTTTTTTAACCTCCTTCAAAAGGGGGGTTCAATTAGAGGGGGAGGCTCTAATTTTCAACCAAAATTTAAAGAGTCAATATAGATGAACAAAGCTTATTAGGCAAACCAAAGTGGGACAATAATGCATTACTCGGCGAGCACTAAGAGATAATCATCAGTAAAGTTCTTATTTAAGTCCTTCTCAAGATCAGTCTCTTCGAAAATGTCGACAAAGTTGTCGGTGTCGACATCTCCGGCAGTTCACGTCCGGTAGGAATGAGCCTCCAATGTTTTTTTTTCAGCTGAAGGGGGAGGGGTTCAAATAGAGGGGGGTCTTCAGTAACAGGTAAATGGTACCTGCCGGGACCCACCGTAGACTTTGAACAGGCTATAAAATATATTATATTATGCTTGCTCTGTGCCACGAATCACTTTCCACGACCGCGCTTTCGACGTTCACGTTATTCTCAAGTTTGTGTGAAAGGGGAATGTTGCGCTGTGGGTGGCCAGCCTGAGTTTGTTCCGTGGCAAATGCAAGGTGCTTCGAGGGGAACAGAGACAAATAGGAGCAAAACCAAACTCGAAGCAAGTGCCAATGCGTAACTTGTCCAGTTCAACTGCGAAAGTTGCGTACAACAACATCAGTGCACAAACAAATTAGGCCTGACGAAAGTCAACTGTAAATACCCGGGCTATTTCCTATTTTCTTATCTCCTTTCATCTTGAAATCATTATTTGAAACAGTTTCCAAGTTTTTTGCCTTCAAACAGAGCGACTTTCTGTCTACCGCTCTGTTTGGTTTTCCGGAGCTGTTTGAAGACTGTTCCTCATCCTCTCAACGAGTGGGAGGATGCCACTCTATACAACAGTTCTGTGGGTATACTCAAGGATTTTATTTACTACTATTTGGTACTCTTGTGAGAGCCAATATTTCGGCCAACGATACCATTCCTTGAGCTACGGTGCAACCCATTTACTCCTAATCACGCAGAATTATGCTGTCGTTACTGGTCTGCAACAGAGCTGCCGTTGGGTGGAACGTTGGGCCATTACCAAAGTTTGCGACAGCGACAGGTGCGGTAGACTGTTACTAATCGTGCGGGGGCGAGCTCCTAATCGTTGGAATGTGATGTAGGAAAACTTTGCAGCGACTCTCACAGTCGCTGGCTTTCAAGGGGATGTTATTCCTGAAATGTGGAAACCATTCGGTTATCGGTCGCTGTCACGGCAGTCCGTCGCAGTGCTGTGCGCTGCGACGGGTGTCAGCGACAGCGAACCAACCAAATTCAGCATCAGCATCGGCTCCATGTTCGGCTTTCCGTGTTCGTCTTGTGAACTGGAGGCGACATTTGGCCGGATAATTTCAATTGTTTTTCTGCCTTCTGATTCGGGCCGAATTCCTGTTCCATCGGTGCTCCTCCGTACTGCTACTGATCCATGATCGCTTGAGGACTTGATTAGACTCTAAAGAAGGCGAAAGCGCCGAAACGTCAGTCGAATAAAGTCGGTTACCACCTCGTGCCAAGCTGCATTGAACTTCAACAATATTGTACTATTACCAAGGTTCAATGGGAGTCGTACATGGCAACTGTTTCAATTGTTTATGTTCATTTGCTCGCTACCCATAAGGATCCTGGCAGTAGAATTGGTGAAGACCTTATCCTTGAGCCTGCTCTCACCCTGGTCACTACTGGACACTTTTTCTCCTCCATGTTGTCTATCCGACTAAATTAGTGATAAAGCGGCCTGTTTTTCTCCACTTGCTTCTGAAGTCCTTTGAAGGGGATGCCGATCTTTTCCTGTCGTCGAATTTAGGATACACGCTCGATAACGGTTTGTAGACCCAATTGGCTCTATGGTGTGGTTTTAAACATCCTTGAACCGAATTGATTGGTTGCCTACGTTATCGGAATATCTTTAAAAATATGCCGATTTTAATTCGTCGCGTCATCAAAGTTGGGATTGAATGATAATGTTGCTGTCCATGTGAACCTCTCGTTTCGCTCAATTCCAAGGTCATAACATTCAACTTTTCAGAACTTTTTGGAAAAATTGAGAACGACATAAAACACCGTGATCAATTGTAAAACATTATATCTTTGCGTGAACAACGTTCGGTTCAATTACTTAATTCAAACGTTAGTTGTTGGTGTCTGCAACGGCGCCAGGGCTGTGCGTAACTGAATTTTGTAATTTCGTAAATCGTAAATCGTAATTTTTGAAATTCCTCGTAATTCGTAAATCGTAACTGATAATGAGTAATAAGCCCACACATGACCCAAACCTCATTCGATGTGGAAACACCGTAGCATTTCAGTGATGAGGTGTTTCCATATCGAAGGAGGTTGGGGGTTGGGTTTCTAAGTGACATTTTTAGAGCAGCACTTGAATAAATATTCAGTACACATACGCGTGGTAAGAACGACTTTAATAGACAAAATAGAAACTCTAAGTTTATTTAAAGGCACTGTTCGGGATAAACTCCATCCTCGAATTTTTCATGACAAACGCTTCTCGTGGCTCTCAGAAGCAGAAACAGAAAAAACGGGACGAAAAGCTACCCAGAAGCCGCAAACGGCTTAGAAAAGTGGGCAAACCCCGCAGCTGTGGGCAAGTCCCGCCCCTCGATGTGAACAAATGAACACTCGAGATCGTGAGATGAGCGATGACTTCCGATCAAAAGCCCCGTTCTTCCCTTCATTCTCAACTTCTCTCTTTACTCAGGTCAGCTCGCATACATTGGCTGCAAAAGACGGAAGTTACAAGCCTCGGACAACTCGTCCACCATGCCTCCCTAGCTCAATTTTTGAGGAACCATAACCCCATTCCCAGAAGGTTTTGTACAATTTTAGAAGCATCACTGGAATCAGAATGGGACCGGGTTCAAGATAGGCAAAAAAAAAACAGAAAATCGATCTTTATCGCGAACAGTGTATCTAAGTACCACCACACCTGTGCCAGGTTTCGTACAACTTTTGAATACAAAAGCATAGGGAATTATCGCTCTACCAAACACAGTTCAGTTGAAGCCAAGGAGGGCAACACTGTGATGAGAAAAAATTTACGGTTGGATAGTTTTAGCCTTAACCTTTTAAGGAAGGATGCTTGGATAAGGTGGCCATTTCAAAGGGGATATACATTTCCCTTTGAATATATACATTTACAAAACCACTTCTTGACGCAGAAAACGAGTCTGCTCTCTGTATTTGTAAAGCGTTGCTCTGAACGGAGTTATAAGCGTTCCTCCCCATAAGCGTAAGTTTGTTGAGATGGAGACGGATGTATGAGTGGTGAAGGTTGTTTAGGATTCTGAAATGCAAAAGGGTGAGGGCTCCCTCTAAATCTGCGCTTTCAAAAATTAAGTTCTTCATCTTCTTTTCTTTTGCGTTCAGAATTTGCTCCTCATCAAAACATTTGAAAACTTCTTTGAAAAAAGTAGGAGACTCTGCAGCCATGATTTCTTGGAAATATTTCGAACCAAGTTTTGAAATTACGGATTACGGCAGAAATGAAATTACGGCAGATTTGAATTAACGAAGTTCCACTTTTTTGTTTGTATCTTTTTAACCGCTAAAGATGAATGCGTGGGGAAGGTTGTTTTTGAAATCTCCGCAAAATTCTGCAACGAAGTGTAACGTTGGCATGGAACCGGAAGAGACTTTGCGTTTCACTGTTGAATGCTGGCGCAAACTGGGTGCCACATGCTGTAACATAGGTGCACCGAGTTTGCGCCAACCTCCAATGGGGAACGCAAAGTCTCTTCAGGATCCATGCCGGTGGTATATTGGGTTCCAACCTTTACTCGCTCCATGAGCCAGCCAGGTCTTTGGAGCCGAGCCCCATATTTACTGTCTATTTATGTGGGAATGGAATTGCTGTCCGCAGCTGCAGGCGACCGCTTTAGAAGTTTACAGAGAGCTAGAAGATAGTGGTGCTGGGACGAATATCAATCATGTCAGGACCTCGCGGTCACAGCATGATTCTGTTTGCAGTAAGTGTTGCAACAGCGATTGTCTGTAACTGCGGACCGAAATTTTGGTCCGATATAGACTGCAGCTCCACCAAAGGTCTGCGTCCCTGGTGTTTATCATGTGACAAGAGCATTCCATGGAAGTAAATAGCTGTGAAGCTACCGACCTGGCTAGGCTTGGGGCAAGGAAAGGTTGGAGCCAAATAATAAGTTTGGGTCCGTCAGAGTGAGAAGGGGAGCGATTGGTCATTCCTAAAGCTCGTTATCAACAATTATAGTTCTCCATGACTGACCTACTGCTGACTTCGACCGGCCGGGCATGCACGGGTACGGGTTCACCGAAAATTAAAAATTTGAAGAGTAATCAAATATTAGGGGCGTGTCAAATTTGAAAGTGTTGAAGTTGCGTCGTATTGAAAGTGTTTAATTTATATTTGTACTAGACCGCCGATTGGAATTGCTCATTTAATCGCGTTTTCACGTTTTATTACGATTTGTTACGATTCGTTACGATTTTGGTCCCAAATTTCGTAAATCGTAAAAAAATTGCCAAAAACGCCCGTAATTCGTAAATCGTAAACCGTAATTCGTAATTACGCACAGCCCTGAACGGCGCACGGACAATTAACGTGCGACGAAAATCGAAGAAGTGCCGCGGATACGGGAACGAGCATGTAATCGGCAATAAATTTTTGGAACGGACGTATTCCAAACTACATTGGAATCCTATATATAAAGAATCGCATCGCCAAGAAAAATGATTATGACTATGGGGCTACGAAGCTGCCCCATCACCATGCAGGCGCTGTCCTTAGCGGGTGCCACGAAGAAGAGGATGAGCGTTCAGCACAGCGCCTGCATGGTGGTGGGGCAGCTTCGAAGAGGAGCCGATTGGGGCGCGTTATTCACCGCCTTCACCACTGCTTCGTCTTCTTTCTTTTTTTTTGCTTTGTTTATCCTGCAAACGGGTGCCGTGGGAATTCAGTAGGGTTTCAGAAGACGTGATCGAATTGACGTGGGAATTTAGTAAGACTTCAGAAGACGTGATGGGGGTGCCGTGGGAATTCAGTAGCGCATCAGAAGGCGTGATCGGGGTGACGTAGAAATTCAGTAGCGCATCAGAAGGCGTGATCGGGGTGACGTAGAAATTCAGTAGGGCTTCAGAAGACGTGATTGGGGTGACGTGGGAATTCAGTAGGACTTCAGAAAACGTGATCGGGGTGACGTGGGAATTCAGTAGGACTTCAGAAGACGTGATCGGGGTGACGTGCGAAGTGATCGGGGTGACGTGGGAATTCAGAAGCGCATCAGAAGACGTCATCGGGGTGACGTGGGAATTCAGTAGGACTTCAGAAGACGTGATCGGGGTGACGTGGGAATTCAGTAGGACTTCAGAAGACGTGATCGGGGTGCCGTGGGAATTCAGTAGGCCATCAGAAGACGTGAGCGGGCTGACGTGGGAATTCAGAAGCGCATCAGAAGGCGTGATTGGGGTGACGTGGGAATTCAGTAGATCATCAGAAGATGTGATCGGGGTGCCGTGGGAATTCAGTAGGGCATCAGAAGGTGTGATCGGGGTGCCGTGGGAATTCAGTGGGGCTTCAGAAGACGTGATCGGGGTGACGTGGGAATTCAGTAGGACTTCAGAAAACGTGATCGGGGTGACGTGGGAATTCAGTAGGACTTCAGAAGACGTGATCGGGGTGACGTGGAAATTCAGTAGGACTTCAGAAAACGTGATCGGGGTGTCGTGGGATTCAGTAGGACTTCAGAAGACGTGATCGGGGTGACGTGGAAATTCAGTAGGACTTCAGAAAACGTGATCGGGGTGACGTGGGATTCAGTAGGACTTCAGAAGACGTGATCGGGGTGACGTGGGAATTCAGTAGGACTTCAGAAGACGTGATCGGGGTGCCGTGGGAATTCAGTAGGCCATCAGAAGACGTGAGCGGGCTGACGTGGGAATTCAGAAGCGCATCAGAAGAGGTCATCGGGGTAACGTGGGAATTCAGTAGGACTTCAGAAGACGTGATCGGGTGACGTGGGAATTCAGTAGGACTTTTGAAGACGTCATCGGGTGACGTGGGAATTCAGTAGGACTTCAGAAGACGTGATCGGGGTGACGTGGGAATTTAGTAGGACTTCAGAAAACGTGATCGGGGTGACGTGGGAATTTGGTAGGACTTCAGAAGACGTCATCGGGGTGACGTGGGAATTCAGTAGGACTTCAGAAGACGTGATCGGGGTGACGTGGGAATTCAGTAGGACTTCAGAAGACGTGATCGGAGTGCCGTGGGAATTCAGTAGGACTTCCGAAGACGTGATCGGGGGTGCCATGGGAATTCAGTAGGACTTCCGAAGACGTGATCGGGGTGACGTGGGAATTCAGTAGGACATCAGAAGATGTGATCGGGGTGACGTTGGAATTTGGTAGGACTTTAGAAGACGCCATCGTGTGACGTGGAAATTTAGTAGGACTTCTGAAGACGTCATCGGGTGACGTGGGAATTCAGTAGGACTTCAGAAGACGTGATCGGGGTGACGTGGGAATTTAGTAGGACTTCAGAAAACGTGATCGGGGTGACGTGGGAATTTGGTAGGACTTCAGAAGACGTGATCGGGGTGACGTGGGAATTCAGTAGGGCTTCAGAAGACGTGATCGGGGTGCCGTGGGAATTCAGTAGGGCATCAGAAGACGTGATCGGGGTGACGTGGTAGTTCAGTAGCGCATCAGAAGGCGTGATCGGGGTGACGTGGGAATACAGTAGAGCATCAGAAGATGTGATCGGGGTGCCGTGGGAATTTAGTAGGGCATCAGAAGATGTGATCAGGGTGCCGTGGGAATTCAGTAGGGCTTCAGAAGACGTGATCGGGGTGACGTGGGAATTTAGTAGGACTTCAGAATACGTGATGGGGGTGCCGTGAGAATTCAGTAGCGCATCAGAGGGCGTGATCGGGGTGACGTAGAAATTTAGTAGGGCTTCAGAAGACGTGATCGGGTGACGTGGGAACACAGTAGGACTTCAGAAGACGTCATCGGGGTGACGTGGAAATTCAGTAGGGCTTCAGAAGACGTGATCGGGGTGCGGTGGGAATTCAGTAGGGCATCAGAAGATGGGATCGGGGTGACGTTGGAATTTAGTAGCACTTCAGGAGGCGTGATCGGGGTGACGTGGAAACTCAATAGGACTTCAGAAGACGTCAACGGTGGCTGCGAGGGTGGCCGGCGAAGCCGGCCCATCGTTTGGCGAAGGCAAACCAATACTACATAGAGGGTGGCCGGCGAAGCCGGCCCATCGTTTGGCGGAGCCAAACGAATACTACAGGGAGGGTGGCCGGCGAAGACGGCCCATCATTTGGCGAAGCCAAACGAATACTACATTGAGCGTGGCCGGCGAAGCCGGCCCATCGTTTGGCGGAGCCAAACGAATACTACATTGAGCGTGGCCGGCGAAGTCGGCTCATCGTTTGGCGAAGCCAAACGAGTACGACATAGAGGGTGGCCGGCGAAGCCGGGTAATCGTTTGGCGAAGCCAAACGAATACTACATGTCTATCGTTTGGCGAAGCCAAACGAATACTACATAGAGGGTGGCTGGCGGAGCCGACCCTCCGTTTGGCGAAGCCAAACGAATACTACATCGACGGTGGCCGGCGAAGCCGGCCCATCGTTTGGCGAAGCGTGGCCGGCGAAGCCGGCCCATGGTTTGGCGGGGCCAAACGAATACTACATCGAGGGTGGCCGGCGAAGCCGGACTACATAGAGGGTGGCACGCGGAGCCGGCCCTCCGTTTGGCGAAGCCAAACGAATGCTACTTCGAGGGTGGCCGGCGAAGCCGGCCCATTGTTCGGCGAAGCCGAACGAATACTACGTGTGTTGAATGGAGGTGGGTCGGCGGAGCCGGCTCATCCTTCGGCGAAGGCAAACGAATACTACATGTGTTGAATGGAGGCGGGTCGGCGAATCCGGCCCATCCTTCGGCGGAGCCGAATGAATACTACGCTTGGTGATTGGAGGGTGGCCGACGAAGCCTGCTCGCTGCGAGGATGCAAATGATACGTACCGATATTGCGTGTCACCACCTATGAGCGCAGCATGATTGGAGAAACGAAAACATTGAGCAGTTAAAAGGCTTTTTGACGTCATGTTTATTTGCTTGCTTGACCATTTTTCAATAAGGATAACTATACTACTACCATCGTGGTATTCGGCTTTTGGAACGGCGCTGGCCACATGGTTGTAGACGTACTGGTCTATTCACATTGCTTTCACAAGCATGTTTAGGAGCTTCTACCCTACATTAGGCAGTGAAATTTATTGTTCCTTCGCGTGCGTATGTGGAGCTGGGATATAGACAGTGTGAGTGTGGGATAGTTGAGTAGCAGTATACGCGCACACGCTCGCGATATACCTTAGTGAATTGGACTCTGAAACAGAGGGTTTGCTGCCTTCAAGTCAAGTGGCTGCCCCGGGCTAGGGACCCGAAGGGTCACTAGTCCGCGAAAAAAAAACAACGAACGAATTGCGTTGGGCATTAAATAATCCTGATATACGGATCACTTACAATCAGCATATTGCACAACTATTATCCAAGCTTTGGAACGCACTCGTTACGAACAACAAGGCGGATTAGTTGAGCCCTAGCTTTTATAAATCGATAACGCGATGGTGATAATGCCTCCGCTGCCCCGTCGTCTTTTCCTCCGCTGTTGTTTCTCGTTCTGCTTTTCGCCTCCATATTATTCACTCGTTCAGGTTGCAGCCTCCCTTTTACCCATTCACGACCACATGTCCCACCGATGGAACAAGCTTTTCGAAAACCAATTTCTCCGCCCCAAGAATGATTTTCCAGCCTTCTTATTACGAATATATTACCCTATTCTGGGCTCGACTACGGATTCCGAGGTCTGTCTGTAGCTCCACTATAGCACAGTATAGGAACTTTTGTGAGAATAGCTCGGACTCAAATAGAAAAAAAACGGCTGCGAAAACAGTTGTCCAAGCACACTATGAGTTATTTTTCCTTCCGTTGCCATTTTTTAGCTTTCTGATATGGAAATCATAGCTGGAGTCGTGATCGTTGCGACTGGAAACTAGGCAATACTATTCTAATCCCTGTTATGCACCAGAATATCGATTTTTCAAAATCTAAACTTTCACCCCCATCATATCGAAATCTGAACCATGCAAAATTTGAAAACGGATACCTGATCCGTGAATCGCATTCAAAACAACCCATATAAGTGAAGATCACCGAAACATTGGCCGCCAAATGATATTAACACTTGACCCTGCTGTGATTTCAAGTTGATTTTTTTCTTTTGGAAGGATGAGCTTTATGAGCGGAAATGCTGATACAATGTTTACCTCACTGATAGCTTCATTATGAATATGAAAAACGAAAATAGATTTTCTGTGGCTTGCCATTCCAGCAAACATATCCCACCGGTGGGACACGGTCATGAATGGGTTAACTTACTTCATGATTCCTTTGCATCATGAATTCAGAAGCGTTTCGTAACCAATTAAAAAAAAACTCAACGACGATAAACAGCCGCTGCTTTCAACAAGCAACCTTTGTTGCGGGTCCAGCACCTCTGTGAATCACCGCCAAGCAGTTCTGTGAGGCCAAGGAACGTAAATAGGAGTATATACCAGTGGCAACAGAAACGAAAATAATTTATCTGGGCGAATTAGCCAAGTTTCAACGAAGAAGTTCAAGGATCGAAGTCGCAAAGTGTTTTGGTGTGTTTTTTCTTTACATTTCCAGCATTGTTCCACACTATGTTTCTTGCATTCTCTCTACACTATTCCTTATGTCAGTAGCAAAATCCGAATTTTGATTGCAATACACAACTTTTGACGCTTTCCAAAGTACTACAGTCATCGAAATTCGTCGAAAACTATGTGTGTCATATGTTTCGTTTTTCGCTATTCTTTTATTTGTATAGGAATAAATTCTTTCAGCCTCTGTGAAGGGGAATTTGACAACTTTGGGAAGCGGCAAAGTGGCGTCATCTTTACTATGGTACAGCGTCCGAGCCGGATGAAGTCGAGCTCACCACCGCGCAGCTATGATCCCAGGAATACCCCCGTCGTGATGATCTCTCATGAAGATACGGATGTCAATCTACCTGTTTCATATCTTCGGATCCACAACTTTTGGTTCTGTTCTGTATCCTGTACGGATGAAGCTGTTGAATGAATTTGTTATAAAATTTGTATACGAGAATGAGAATTTGCTGTGAATGTTGTCCATCGAGTACAAAGGACAACAGTTTGATAGCTGTTCATAACGAAATAGACATATTTCTCCCAACTCACACAATACAAGCACCGTGGCTCTCTTCTTTTGAAACTGTCCAATAGAGTTGTGGACAATTTCAAGGGGGGATTTGAAAGCCAGTGCGCTGGTAATGTGTGAGTGGAGGGCAATATGTCTGTTATGCTATGACCAACTATCAAACTAGGTGTGAACAATTATAAAACGAGAGGTGGAAACCACAGCGGTAATTGTTGGTAAGGTAGTGGGAAAATAGTCCCTGAACGTCGTGAATATGTTTCCGACAAGATTCTTCTTCTTCTTCAGCGTTTGTCCCGCATTGTAGCAGGGTCCGCTTTTCTCGAACGTTGCCGCCATTTGACCTTGTCATTCGCGTTGTCAGGATGGAGTCCTGCAATTTTCATATCGTTGTGCAAAACATCCAGCCATCTCTGCTTAGGTCGTCCTCTTGGTCGCTGGCCCGTCACTTGGAGCTGCATAGCCGCTTTCGTTATCGAGTGTTCTCCAGCTCGCAGAACGTGCCCATACCATCTTAGGCGATTTTCGCGAAGTTTGTCCGAAATGGGCGCGACACCGAATCTTTCACGCACATCTTCATTCCGAACTCGGTCCAATCGGGTCAATCCACCACTCCACCTGAGCATCTTCGTTTCCATCGCGCCTAGCCGTCGTTCTGCTTCCTTGGCCATTGGATAACACTCTGTGCCATACAGTGCGACGGCCCTAACAACCGAACGATAAATCTTTGACTTGAGCCTGTCGCAAACCTTTTTATCACAGAGCACTCCACTCGCGGTACGCCACTTCAACCAAGCAGCATTGATGCGTGCGTCGACTTCAGCCGTCAGCGTCCCATCATCGCGAAGCGTTGATCCAAGATATCGAAATGTGTGCGCTTTTGGCAAGACTGTGTTGTCGACTTGGATGGAATCGTCACAACTCGCATTTGTCATGTATTCGGTTTTCTTCTTATTGAGTCGTAAGCCGAATGCTGCCACTCTGTCGTGCCAAGCTTGAACTTGTGCTTGGGGATTTCCTTTGCTGTCTGAGGCGAGCATCACGTCATGTTTCCGACAAGATTGTGAACAATTAATTACAAGACAACCATCTTATTAGTTGTTCGTTCCTACCGTTACGGACAATTTGCCACCTAGCCCAGCGCGACATTAGGCTTATCTTAGCACCAGCTACAAACATTTATTTTAGACAATTCGTAACTTGTTCAATAATTGGGGAACAAATTGTTCAAAAAGTTCTGAGTTTTCGGCTACCTGGTACACATTCTAGATATGAGCTTTTTCAAACATATCTGAGGTAAGTCATTCAGAGAGATCTGTCCAGATTATAAGCACTAAAGGGCCGTTCAGCTGAAAAACGGATCTTGATTTATGAAAGAAAAGCAGGCTAAGACTGATATGGAAGTTTTGTAATTCCATGTGCGACCTTGTTTTCAAAGTTGTATTCACGGAGAAGATCTCACTACGTTTTGATTCCCAGTGGAGAATCACTTCTTCGCAGCTGTACTATCGTATAGGCAAGTGCCTTTATAGTTTTAAAACAGTGTAAAAAGGAAAAAATCGGAGAAGTTGCTAAAAATACATCTTATGAATTTCTTAGTATATATATATATATATATATATATATATATATATATATATATATATATATATATATATATATATATATATATATATATATATATATATATATATATATATATATATATATATATATATATATATATATATATATATATATATATATATATATATATATATATATATATATATATATATATATATATATATATATATATATATATATATATATATAGAAGGGAAAAAGTCGTCGAATGTGTAAAAGAGTGTCCGCAACTATCTATTGGTCTACTTATCCTGAGAAAATAGGGTGCCTAAATAGTTATGAAACGCTCTGTAGCACGGCAGACGACTAACGAATTACAAAATTTCTATTACGCATATCCCTGGCGATGACCTATCAACTGCTGTAGGTGTCTTAGGAGCTCGCATAATCTGAACGACACGCTTCGATGCCGTACGATCTGCAGCAATAAGTTCAGTGGTAAGGACACTGCACCGTTGAGTGTTCGGATCCTCCTCTATGTGCTCAGGTCACACCTTCATCAGAACCGTTCTCTGAACCTTCCACGATGACGGGCGCATACGCCATAGCATACTACACCGAAGACGGCTAGCGTCCATCCTGCGTAAATGTCCAAGCCATCGCGATCTTCTTGTCTGCAGCTGTTATCTGACCTTCGTTTGATCCATACAGCTCTTCTCTATACCGTCGTTGCAGGTTGCCTCCACGAATCGTAATTTCAAGGATCTGTCGCAAACATCGCATCTGGAAGACTTCTAACTTGTCGACGTCTGACTTTACCATAGTTCCTGCTTCCGAGCCGCTCAGTAGTATGGGAATTATCAGCGCTCGAAAAGACCGCACTCTAGTTTTCAGCGGAACATTTTCCCTCAGACAGCAACCAGGCGAGGCAAACACACTAAACTCCTGCCCCATTCTGTTGCACACGTCTGGCGTGAGCGCAACTTTTTGCACTGCTGACCTTAGGTATTCAGAGTTCTTTACCTTTTAAAGTTCTGCTCCTCTAGATTGCACATATGCAGGTCGCCTGTCCGATGTGGTGATCTTGACCTTGTCCTGCTCAATTCTTGAGCCACATGAGCTAGCAGCCCTTCTCATTGGTGTCCGCGAACACTGCGCTGTCATACACGAACATCAAATCCCTGACGTATTCGTTACTGTCATATTGAGCGCTCATTCCGTTCTCAAAGATATTCCTCATAATAGCGTCCACAACAGTATTGAAGAGCAGAAGCTACATCGCCTTGGCGAACTCTAGCATTTACCGCTCGGACAACATGTCTCCGACGCGGGTATCCAGTAATATTAGTACAATCCAGTGAAAATGACTAGAATATCCTGTTGCTCTACTCTCAATGAGTTTTGTATTGCAGTGAGTTGCATATCTAGAAAAAACAAGATCTTTGTCGATTCTAAATCTGATGTTTGTGAGCGCTTTTGTGCATAAGGCACGGTGTTAAAACACCTGCAGATCCATGCGGTTTAATTAATTTTTTTTGCGCATGAAACGGTATAAATATCCGCCACCATTATCATTTTACCACTGTTTCACAATCAAAGTCTCTGTGATGATATTCATAAATTCAAGAACAACCTATGCAAAAATTAATGGCTATCCCTCCTCTCCATTACGATTGCACTCACTCTGCTTCGCGGGTGGGCGTGTCTCATTGTACATTCATTGTTTGACAAGAATTTGGATAAAAGATGGCGGGCCTGGAAAATTCGACTAAAACATATGCTTCTGAACAATCTTGGAAGCATTTCTGGAGTACCACTTCGTCCTGGCAAACCGCTCCCCCTCCTCCCCCGACCTCTCGAATTTCTCCGGAACGGCTCGCTAACAACCCAAACACACGCCTTGGGGTAGATTTTCAAGAACCCTGCCATTACATTCGAAGTTCGCCTTTAGTTACAAAGTCCTCTCCACAACATTGGGATAGCTCGAACTACTCGTGGCGACAATCCTTCATCTCCGTAATAACAGGAAGGTGGAAAGCACAAAACTTTTTGTTAAATCATATTTCAAGCAGACCCATCTACCCTCTGAGCATTTGTCACATGGAAAATAGTTACTTCATTGGCCACAGAAATAACTCTTGTCCAAGAAAGACGAGACCCATGAAATGAGCAAACGATTCAGTGTTGTATACCGTTCGACTCCAGTGCTACTTCGAATAACATCTGGGCATGTCATTCAGCACTTCTCATTTCTCAAGTTCTGAGATAAAAGAGGGGCTCGCTTTTCTGAAAAGTCCGAAGTGCAGATCATTTCCGACGTCGCACACTCTATCGAACTCACGAAGTCGGAGGGGATCCAATTAGTTTTGATAAATTTTCTAAGACTCTTAGATCAGAAATTGGGGATTTTTCAGGTGTGATACCAGGTTGTTCAATAAGTTCTGTCAATCGGAAAGAAAAACACAATTTTATGGTTCAAAAACACTTTATTATCCAGTATAATCTCCCTGAACATTAATACATTTGCTCCAACAATCCTGCAATCTGTGGAACCCATCCCTGAAGTGAGAATCCCGAAGGTCTGCAAAATACGCTTCAACAGCCGTTATCACCTCTTCATTTGATGAAAAACGCTTGCAACGCATAAATTTTCCGAGTTCTGGAAACAAATGGAAGTCGCTGGGGGCCGAATCTGGTGAATACGGTGGATGCTCCAACAATTCGAACTTTAATTCATGGATTTTAGCCATTGTCAAATGGTTTTGTGACACGGTGCATTGTCCTCTTGAAAAAGGGTATTTCTTCTGCAAACCGGGTCTTTTTTTCACGATTTTTTCCTTCAACTGGTCCAAAAAGTTGCAATAATATCCAGAAATAATTGTTTTACCAGTTTGCAAGCAATCCACAAACAAAATTTCTTTCGAATCCCAAAAAAAACTGATGCCATAACCTTATTGGCCGATTTCCGGACACGAACTCGTTTCGGAGCCGGGTTCACACCACTCTTTAGCCTCTTGTTTTCATTTAAAGGCAGTGTTCACGATGATTTTCGTTCTCGAGTTTTACACATAAAACAATGCGCTGGCATCCAAGTGTTACCAAAATTACGAAGAAACGGCGAGAAACGCATTAAAACGTCGTATTTCAGTGACATTATTCTATAACATTGACTAGTTGTCCGGTTGGTTGAACATGTTCATGGTGGTTGTCACCGGTGGAAAATGGGTCAATCGAAAACAGAAGAATATTTTATGCAAAGCAGGACTAGTTAGGGCCCTAAGGAAAGAAAGGATCAATAGAGAGTAGAGAACTGCAAAGGATGGGTCCACTAAAGATTTCAGTCACAACAAACACTTCCTGTGATACCTAAGAGGCGGGGTGATACTTAAAGATTTCGTGTACTTCTGGTGCGTTTTTCTCGATTTCCACGTCATTTTAGTTCTATCCGGGGGCCACTGAATCAATATAGCGAATGATCTCAAAGTTGAAGATTATCGTGAACACTGCCTTTAAGATCATGGTGATAGACCCAAGTCTCATCCGTAGTGATGAATCGACGCACGAAATCCGCTTTATTCTTTGTAAAACGCTCCAAATAATGCTGAGAAAGTCGCATTCAAATGTGTTTTTGTTCGATTGTTAGCGAAAACCCATTGTGCACACAACTTTCTAGAACCCAAAATTTCACTTATAAAGGCAGTGGCCACGATAAATTTTACTTCCGATATCTCCACGCTTACGGAAGGTCTGGTGCCCTACATAGCAAGTATAGTTGTACAATTTCGAAAAAAATGTCGAACGAACGAAAATTGAAAAAATTTCGTTCGGAAAAATTTCGAACGAACGAAAATTGAAAAAATTTCGTTGGAAAAAATTTCGAACGAACGAATTTCGAAACACTTTCGAAATTTCGGAGTTCGAACGACCGAAATTCAGAACAAATCGGAAGTTCGATTTTTTTTCAAAATTTCGTATTTTTTTCGAAACTCGTCGAAAATTTTGGAATTTTTTCGAAATTTGTCAGAAATTTCGAAATTTTTTCCGAAATTTGTTCGAAAAATTTCCGAACGAACAAATTTCGAAAAAATTTCGAAAAATCGGATTTCGAACGGACGAAAAATTGAAAAATTCTCGTTCGAAAAAATTTCGAACGAACGAAAATCGAAATTTTTTTGTTCGAAAAAATTTCGAACGAACGAAAATCGAAAAATTTTCGTTTTTTAACGAAAACGAACGAAATAAGTTTCGGAAAATCTTTCGAAAATTTTTCGAAAATTTCGTTCGTGTACAACTATAATAGCAAGGCATGCCTTAAAAGAACACGAAGGACGCTTCTTTGAGATCTGGGCTACCAGGCGTGTCTGGGAGACCAAAACGCTTGTTTGCAGCCGTTATTTTGCCGCTCCTGGCTCGTTTTCTGCCGTTCTTTCGACACTGGGAGCTTAGGATTCTTCTGGCCTATCGTTTCACTGTCGAAATTCAACGAGCTCAGACAGAAGCAGGCCCGGAGCGCAACCGATCCCGCCCCTCCCCGCACACTGCGACCGAAACGCAGAGCACTTGATATTCAGACTTGCGGTGCGTTTCGGTTGTGATCGCAACGTGCAGTGCGCTCAGGTTGCTCTCCGAGCCACATGCGTTGACTGACGCGCGCATTTCGAAATCGGATGAATCAATTGAAACAAGGAAGAGCATCTGGGATTCCTGCGATTTTTGAGCGGGATTCTAACTGTTTCTCTTGTAGGGCTTGCAATTGATTTCCTGTGCTCCATTTGCGCTCAATAGTCGACCATCGTAGAATTCATTATATTCTTCATATTTGTGCAATATTTAGACTGTATTCAAAAAATAAACGTCAACATGACTTTCCGAACGCAGTTTGCAAATATTCATGGAGGGAATATTTCGGATTTATTTAATCATTTCGAAAAAATGATAAAAATGAATCGCTCGGATATTTAAATTTATTTCAATGCATATTTAAATTTATATGTAAATTTAAATGTTTGGAATAAAATGCATACTTTCCATTGTTAGCTTTGAATCGTTCAACGAGATCATTAGAAGGACTCTGAGAAAGGGTGGTCGTTATGAATACCTAATAATTTCAGGGAAATAAAACTGATAGTTGGAGAAAATCAGGTGAAATCAGAAGATTAATGGGTGAAGTTCAGGGATGTGCGTAATGGAAATTTTGTAATTCGTTAGTCGTTAGTCGTTCAACCGGCTAAAACCCTCGTTAGTCGTTAGTCGTTAATCGTTAGTCGTTAAAAATCTAGGCTTTGAAAACAAGCACAACTGAAGCAGAAAAAACCCTTATGAGTAGAAAAAAGGAAGGCATGAAGAGATGTATGTTTTTTGAAACATTTATGGCCATTAAAGACACAAATTATTCCTTGCTAGAGAACCTAGTTCAAACTGCAAGCCTGTATATACATAAATAAAAATATCTCCTCAACCACTCGGACATCGCTGCATGAAACCTAATACTCGAGAGTGTGTGTTTATCGATTTTTGTCATTTTTTTCGGTAACAAAAGAAACAAATTGGAAAACCAAGACAATCTAGAACTCTGTTTTTTTTTTGCAAAATTTGCCATTTTGCACTATATGATGCTATTTGAGATCTAACCGATGGTGACAACACGGAGAATCGCACCGACTCTGCACGAATTGTTTCTTGCTCAGCGTCGCGAGCCGAGCGCTTACGTGGTCTAGAGCTTGTTCCCATAATGGGGAAAGGTCGGAAATTAGCAGTGAAAATTTTAAACGTGAGAGCTCTCAGCAACACTGTATAGAAACCCCATATCTCAAAAATTATGACTGAAAATCGAAGGACGGCACCCTTTACAATCCAGTCATGGGATACAGTTCCTGTAGTTGTGGCCTGCAGGCACCGCTTCATCTTATCACCTCTGATATTGTCCTCTGCAAAAATCTCCGCTGTAGCCGGTCAGTGAGCCTACCATAAAGACGCGCGACTGTCACAAAATCATACAAGTGCTGCGCCTAACCTTGCGCAACGTTTGGTGGGGGTCATAATGTGGGGGTTCCAGAACTGCGAAGCCGTGTCAGTAGAAACAATAAATACTGGAGACTATGGATATTTTGTACCATCCATATCGAACAGCCAACAGGGAACTATGTATGATTCCTGAAGTAATCCTTGGGTTAGAGCGCGATATGAATGATTATTGACTTTCTAACGAATTTTGGGATTGCTTACAAAATTATTTTTATTTTCGTTAGTCGTTAGTCGTTGCTCGTAACACCCAAAAAGCCCGTTAATTCGTTAGTCGTTAGTCGTAATTACGCACATCCCTGGTGAAGTTGTGAGGGAAGTTGTGACGGAACCAAAATGCTAAGTAGGGGAAAGTGTACTAAGCTGAAAGGTCTTTCATAATCAGCACTAGCTTAGAAAAGGGACAATTAAGGGTCGCACAATTCCAAGGGAATTCAGTAGGGTGGGGGAATTCGGTGAATGTATAGAAATCGTTGGATTCTTCCTTGAAAAATTGATTAGCTTAAAGGCAGTGGTCGTGCTCAAATATGCTCGTCTTCTTTTCCTTTCTAAACCCTTTTCTGGGTATAGAGTAGATGAACCTACAAGAAAAATTCGCGAAAAATAGGTTTTCTGGGCCAAATTCGAAGCCTGAACTTTCTTGTCTTTTGATGGTGGACGAGTCCACCCCACATCATCGGCATCGATGAGCTCTAATATCAAGAACATCAGCTGGCTTGAAATTGAATTTCAATCAATGAAATTTCGGATTTATGTACACATCTAGTCAAAAACCTTGGTTGAAGTGCTTGTTTTCATTGTTCAACTGTTTTATTAGGTAAATTTGCATTTATTTCTTACTCTGAGTGTCGATGATATTTGAATGCTTGGCATGAGACTGCGATCTTTCTGTGCACGTGTGCACGAACTGGAAATTTAGGGTCTTAATAACTCTAATTCTAGCCCGTTTTTCACCGCACTACCTTCATAGTTTTTTAGCTGTTTTATATCAAAGCCGATTTTTATAGTTTCGTTTCGATAACGTTTTTCATCGTGACCACTGCCTTTAAATGGGTGCGATAATCGATCAGCGAAGCGTCTGAACCACGTCGATGTATCGATTTTTGCAACTGTGTTGCTAAAATTGGTTTATAGAAAGCGCCCGGGGCGCAACCATGCATGCTGTATGATGTACTGTGACGTCATCAGCCGACAGTTGCGCTCAGGGCGCTGCGTGAATCGTTCTCGTCGGTAGCGCCCGGAGCGCAACGCATGCTGCCTGGATCGCAACATATGTGGCCCGGAAATAGCAAAACTTGTGACCCTGAGACGCGGCTCCGGGTGCATTCAGGGTGGGCTCAAGGCCTGCTATCGTCTGAGAGGATGATCATCGTGAACGCTGCTTTTGAAATATGGCTCACACCGCCTACTGGAATGTGCAGAGCCTCTACTAAATCTCTCTTAGTCAATCAACGATCTTCCAAAACCATATATTGTATTTTGGCTATGATTTCTGGTGTTGATTCGCTTTTGGACGTCGTTCACGTGGATCGTCTTCAAGGCTTGTACGACCACGTTTAAATTCAGCGTCCCATCTTTCTACAGTTCTTTTTGTAGGTCAACGCCCTCTTTTATCGAACGACAAAACTTATTGAACAATCTGGTACTCTTCATCGATGGTCCACCTGCGTAACACCATGGAGAGACACGGTCCCTCTTTTTGCGCGCTGCTTTCAATGTTTAGAAGATTAGACTTTAGGATAGTGGCTCTCTACACACCGGGAGAGGAGCTGTCTCGCCTTTCGCGGCTCCGATTCCACTCGGGACCGCTTCGCTCGAATTGAATAGCGTGACTTGTCGAAGTGTAAAAACGGGACAACTTCTGTGGGTAGAGAGCCCAGAAGCTATCGCTGAAAATATGGGTGCTGAGATCTGCTGCCTGAAGCCTAGTTTTGACTGCATCGCTGCTGTTTTTCATCGCAGCGATTTCGCACCCGCTGCTGCAGCGATGTAGCTGCGGCAGCGATTCTGTTCATAGTGTATAGACCCACGGATAATAGAAGAAATTCAATCAATCAGTGAAATTAATGGCTGGCATTCATCAATAACGCGTTTCGACTCGAAAACACTGATCTTGTCATGTGAAAGGGTCAATGTTCATTAGACGAAACGTGTCATTCGCTCCATCGCTGCCAGGGGTGCGTTCCAAGAACGTTCCCTTGACGCTGTGGGAGGAAAAGCAACCTCACAATGGACAAATTTGCTTTCCATGGATGCGAATCATAACTGAAAATTGCTCTCACGTGGTCGTGGCTACGTTTCCATGGACGCGTTTTGCCATGGGAATGTTCTTGGAACGCACCCCAGAATGGCAGCGATGGAGCGATGATCAGCGATCATCGAGAATCGCTCTTCAAGCAGCGATGCAGTAGAACATAGAATTTCGTCGCCGCGACCCAGCGATGTAGGACGTTTTCCACGAAGCGATCACTATTGGAGCGGCTTTCCTTTACGAAAAATGAAAAAGGCACAGTTGTCCCTCGCATGGCCGCAGCGACCACCTGCAGTCAGAACTAGGCTTGAGGATTCCCGAATCGATTTCACTCATTCTCCGATCAACGGCATGGCCACATTCCGCTCACCGATCTCGTTTGGAATAAGCAATTCTGAAAAATCGTCAGCTATTTCCGTTGAACAAACTTTCAATGTATTCAGGCGATTTTCAGCTGAAATGCTCATCGACTTGAGAACAAGTGCGGTGTATGCTATGATTCATGGCCAGCCTTATCCTCCACTATATGGATGTTCGAATAAGACAATCGAGGAGTGGTATTCAACTGGCTCAGTAAACTTGACACTAGGAATTGTTTTTCTGATTAGTGGGATAATATCGGCGGTACAGTTTGGAAAGTCATCCGAAATATGTATTGTGTACATATTCGGGTGAGAATTCTTTACAATGAGTGATATTCTTCAGGTTATCTATTGTGCTGCTCTTTTCGTTATGTTCAGAAGTGATCTCTTAAGAGAATCTTGTTTTAAATTGATGTTTTGTCTGGGAATTTTTGACTTGATCTCACTTACTCTCCACTCTATTGTGACTGGCTATTTCACTATAACTGGAGCTGTCTTCTGTACGAACCCAACCACTATTTTAGTTTTTGGTTCTCTCGTATCCGGTAAACGCTTTTGTTTCATCCCAGGCATTGTCCTTTCATCAATAGAAAAATTCATGCAAATCTTTAGGTGCGTGGTGTGGGTGCTGCATGTTCTGTGTGCTCATAGCATTGAACAGATGTGCTCTGTTTTCCGAAACTCGATTTCTCAGACATATTTTCGATGGACGCCGTGTGTATATTTCCATATCCATATGCATTACTTATTCAACTTTTGCTGGAATTTTCACAACAACTCCGCTATTCAATTCAAATTTCGTCTCCTGGTTCTATAACCCGATGATTGGAGAGCAGGTGCGACGAGAAACCCATTTTGTTCCCGAGTTCTTCTCCCTGCTCTCTCTCGAATCTAAAAAAAAACACTTCAAAATATTTTTTTCCGGTTTTTTAGCTTTTTTTGGGAGAACAGAGAGCTAATGAAGATGGTGTCTATAACTTTCGCCTAAACCTTGAGAGCGTCTTTAACGCAGTTCAGGGTAGGCGACAGTCTGAAGTGGCTGCCCTAGTCCCACACAAGGTCGCTATCTGTAATCTGGTGTCACAGCTAAAAAGAGCTGTTTGGACTACCATCTTGCTTGCCGTTGACTAGAGCATGGTGTTGCAGCAGGAAATAATATCTGCAATCTTCTTCGAACCATACAAATCACTTCAGAAATAAAGAAATGAGTTTTTAGGTGGTTTTCGTGTTCTTCTCACTGAGGCGAAATCATTGGTAAAGTATGTTCGAATGAGACTGGCCAACCATGCGGCCGGCATACGCGGCAGGCAGTTGTCGCGTGCGCCGCTCTCGGACGAGTGTTCAAACGGCTGCCATCCCTTCTCCTCTCGGTTGCGGAGCTAATTGATCGACGCAGTTTGCTTGCTGCCAGCCGCTACCGGTCGTCAATAGCTGCGAGGAAAGGCTCGCCGTCGTTTCGCCTGCTCGTCCGAGAGGCCTAGTGCATACCTTCCGCGACAGGCGACGCGACATAGTGTTTGTCATCTATATCGACCGGAAATCGATACTGCTGTTACGCGCTGTCGCGGTCGCGCGCCGCGGGAAGTATGCACTAGGCCAGAGCGGCGCACGGGTGGTTAGCCACTCTCATTCGGACACACTTCATGTGTAATTGTTTAAGGTCAAACTAATGAGAACTATTTCAGGAAACATTTCAGAGTCGCTAATCGATAGTTAGCGTGCTTTTCCCTGCGTTCAAGTTGTTTCAGAATGACCAGTATGTGAACCTCCTTCACGCGATAAACAACCTTGTTACCGTCGCAACCATAATCGCGTTGAATCTGTACATCTGCGTCAAGATATATTCTAAATTGAAGGGTATACAAAGCAAGCCTAGTGGTCGTGAGATACAGGTTGGTTCCGATCACTTATCGTAAAAATGCCGCATGTATTCAAGTACATTAAAGGCATCGTACGCGCAGAGAACCGTATTTTAGTTTTTCATGTTTTTATGTAGCTTGGCCTCTCTAGTGAACGAAAATGTCGGAGGGGCCCATGAAAAACCTTCATTTGTAAAGAAAAGTCAATCGGAACACATTGTATAGACGAATTTGAATTTCGCGCCAAAATCCTTTTTGAAGTTTTTCTGCTTTTGGAAGCCTCGTCACTGTCATTCTCGGAGTTTTTCAGCATGTGGATTCTGTGCCGTAACTATTTTTCATGTTGTCTTACGGTCGCACCGACATTCTAGGAAAAATTGCTAGATGACTGGTGAGATTTGGTGGCGGATCTTCATCTTTGACACCTTCCAACCTCATTGCCCCACGTTTTTGACGCGCCGAAGTTCATAAGTGGGGTATACCGGGCTCAATCATGAAATTGAGCCTGAAAAAAGAAAACTTATTTACAGCGCGAACGATGCCTTTAATGTCTGAGTTGAGATCTGCTGCGTAGATGCACAATTGATGAGAAGAGCTGACGTGGGCGTAGTCTGGCTGTAAAGCTTGGAATGCAACAAGTGTTCAACTTAAAGTCGAATATCAATGAGAACCATTACGTCCGCTAACAGTACACTACACTACGGGAATGTGCAAGTGTTCACGATTGAGAATACGGAGACAGTGAGCGCTAAGAAGTACATATTTTCGCAACATCCTCAGATCTGAACCTTTTCAATCACAGCAGCGAAGCGAGAATTGTTGAAAGTTCAGTTGGAAGAAGGGGAAAATCGTATGCTGCAGACAACCCAGCGCTGTGTTCGATGTAAGAAAAAAAATGCCAACGCGAGAGTTCTTTTTGCAGACATGCGAATCACCATTTGGAGCGGACCCGGATAGTAGGGAGAACAACGTCGTCTATCCGCTCCGAGCAAAACTCAGTCATCCATTCGTGCAACTGCGATTCCATTTGAAACCATACCGGTTGCACTTTTGATCGCCTTTGTGGCTGATGGGTTGGCATGCCTTATAAAACCGCCAATTTTCACTTTTCTTTTCTCCCGCCTCTCAAGAAGATCATGCCTTTGTAACAGTAAAAAAACCGCCAATTTCCACTTTTCTTTTCTCCCGCCTCTCAAGAAGATCATGCCTTTGTAACAGTAAACTGTAAGAAGGTCAATTCGGCCACAGTTCGCTGCAGGGACCTTATTCATATGGTTTGTATCTTATCTCCAGGTGGCCGCGTTCTTGCCTTTATCTCGCTATCTTGGGGGCGGAGCAGTTGTTCCCCATTTCTACCATTGTGTGTTTTTTTTAAGCAACCGCTCTACTTTCATGATAAAGCAATCATAGCAGCGTCGCGGCTTCCTCCCATCCAGTGATCGACGATACGTTCAATCGCAATAAGGAAGCTTTTCTTACCGTGGGCCATGCGAGACTCTCAGCAGCAGAGTGCCTAACACAGATTCTCTCGGAATCACCTCTTAAGAGTGTCCTCATGAAGCCAACCCTGTCTTCGATCATGCAATGAGCCTCAAACGTGCCCTTGTCACTCCCACGCAGGGAGTTGAAAAGCTGGGTGATGGTGGCGCGTCCGCTGTTGATCATAGTCATATTTGTGGCGGTGTGTGACTGGGCTGGAGTGTCGCAGTGCAGTGGTGACGCGAAAGCACGATGCTCCGCTCTAAGACAACTTTCCCAGTCCTCACCGCAAGCGCGGCACGCGCGGGACGAGCGGTGGACTATGAAACTTTTCACTGCGCGGCACGCGCGTGACGAGCGAGAGGTCACTATGAAATCTCCAGCGACACCGCCATGGCGGTGGGGGTAAAAGTCGGGCCTTAACTGGGACTTGTACAGAAATTCCTGGCATGCATTTGCGTATGCGGTAGCACAGGATAGTCCCAGAAATATTTATGTTGGAGTGGACTGAAATAGATAAGCAAGTATTGATTGAAGCGGTAAAACCGCCACGGCGGTTTGGGCGGCGCCGCAATGGCGATGCTGATGGATTATGAAAGTTCTTACCGCGCGTCCCGCGCGGTAAGAACTTTCAAAATCCACCGCCCTTCCCGCGCTTGCGGTGAGGACTATGACAGATGCCTAACAAGGGGCTAGGCGCGATCGGTCCATCATTGAAAGCCGGACGTACAGTGCGCTTGTGCCACCCGCGCCGTATTTGTTCAATCGGCGTCATCATTCGCCTCTCCTGCTACGGCTCGGCGCAGCCGCTCTGTTTTGTCCTTTCATTGTCTTCCGTTTCTAGTACAGGGCTACGCTGTGGGCGTTAGGGCCATTAGAGCGCCAGTATCCATATTTGTAACATACCTGATCGCGATGCACATTATTGATAAATAGTTCGTTGGCTGAATTCCTTGTTTATCACTGATTGCTATTCCAATGGTATTCTCCGGCTATATCAGATCCTCCATGATTGACTAGCATTCATAATTTCTTCTTTTTCTCCTTATCGTAATCTTTTAGGAGCATAAAAGAACTTGAATTAGGCAAAGTTCTCCAGTTCAAGTGAGGGATGTCATTTCGGAATCGTAATACAGTCGGGGTACATATTGATTAGGGCAACGAGCATCAAGTTGGAGGCATTGGATTGTAATTCTAGAATGTGTTGTTGTCGTGATCTTAACGTTGCTATATGTAGTACACTGCGTTGCAAAATTATACGACATTCCCCAATCGCGCATGATTGAAGGGATAGGGTAGAAAGAAACAGCGGGCACCGGGCCAGAAATCGATAAAAACGTCTGTTCCGATACAAGTTTGTAGACTGTGAACTAGACTTTCCTGACGATTCTTACAAGCTGATAGGGAGGATGAAAAATTGAAGTTTTCACGAGGACATCAGCTACGGCGTATAATTTTACAATGGCCATTTTCGACATTATTCGACATCAGTTTCTTGGAAGCTGATCCATATTTCTGGAAAACTGGGCTTTAGAGAGTGCTGCGTCGACTGACATCCACCGTTTGTCTGCTAAAGTCACTTGAAGATCAGAACCACAAAGATTGTAAAGTTAAGAACCACAAACTGTATGCGGCTTCCCAGGGTAATTATAGTTCATCTACGCAATCGCGTTCAGTCTGAAAAGTGCACGTTAATTGCGAAAGCGTACTGCGGCGCGGGTTTGAGGATTTTCAGATAGGGGTGTCAGATTACCCGAGCGATGTTCGCCCTTTTCGTCGCTGCGAAAAAAGGCGAAACCCCTGTCTGAGAATTCTCGAAACCGCGCCGCAACACGCTTTCGCAAACAGCGTGCACTTTGCGTACTAAACGCGATTGCGTAGATGAACTGTAGTTGAGGTTGTATAATTCGCGTTGTTGAGCCAGTGGCTCGTATTCCACCGCACTGACGCCAATATGGAGTAGGCAACAACTCACTCGCCATACGCAGTTTTGTACAATTTGTAATCTTCTTGCAGGGTATCATGGTCTTGAGGGTATACCGGTAGGCGTGCGACTAGCGAGTGGTCGTTTCTAGAACAGGGGTCGGATTGATCGACGCATGTCGATGAGTAGGGGTAAAGGCGTTGGCAGGTTTGATAAATACCCCGTGGAGGCTAAAGATCTCCTACCCGAGCAGTGTCGCGACTGCCCCAGCCTATTAACTGTTGGTTAACGATCTTCAGCTTCTGCAGGGTAATCATGAAACGTGCCCATGCCTTCACCCCTACCCAGCGCTGTCACGTTGGTTAATCGTGCCCAAGCACACTGCATATGTCAACGTCTTGTAGTGGCACTGCGACGAAACAGGACGAGAGACGCTGTTACCCTTTCACTTTGGAATGTTGATCGAAATCACAGCGCGGGAGCAGTTCGGCTGGAACACGTGACGCGCGCGGCAAAAAACCGCTGTGTTCACGTCGTCGTTGGAGCGCTCTAACCGAGCGCCAACTAGTTTTTTTTTGAAGCCTCATAATAAACGTTCCTCAACAACGACGTGGACACAACGTTTTTTTCCACCGGGCGCGTTACGTGTTCCAGCCGAACTGCTCCCGCGCTATTAGTTTGACCAACATCTCTTTGACCTTCTATTGACGCCTCTATTGCAGCTCGGAAGAGGAGCTACTTCATGTCTGGAGGAGTCAATTTTGTTCCTGGCTCCAGTCTTTGCGAGCAGAGCCGCAACACCCAGGTGGAGAGCATCAAATGAATGGTGATTTTGATTGCGGCACAAAGATGGGCTTGTTCCTCCTTGCATAAAAATCAATGGAGAACTATCCATTGCTCCTCGGAAAGCATTGCAAACTTGCAAGAACGTTCTGGGAAATCTGTGACGTTCCTTGGTGATATTTCGCGGCGGTGGTAATGCTGGCTACCCCTGCAAGCAGTTAGTGACGGATATACGCCAATAATGAATCAGCGCGTACTCTGGCTGCAAATGAGAATAATTCACAACTGTTTTGGAGGTTTTCATCCATTCATTTTTGCTATGTCTTTTCGTTATGATTGCTGCATCAATTTTTACCTACATGCAATACCTTCCTTTTCCAAAGTGGCTTATACTTGTTTGTCAAGCCTCGTGTGCACTGAGTGCTGGTGAGTACCTTTGTTCTGTCGTTATAGACATACATCAACTTTTTCATTAGTCATTCAACTTCAGGTATTGGTGGAGTTGTCTATGTAACTATCAATACAACAATCCGTGAGGGTGTGATTGAACTTTTCAGTGGAAAAGGATTGGGCGGATAAGCTGTTCCTGTCGTGGCTCAATCAATACCTCTTTCCAAAGAACCAATGTTCAATCGTGTTGGACAGGCTTAGAAGCGAAGTTGATCCTTCGTTATGCATCAGAACCGAATCCTCAGCTCCTAATGCTCAGGAATGTGTGCGTTTTTTTCACGATTTTCACTAACAAGAAAAGATTGTAAGTTACGAATATGTGAACTTTCTGAGGTCATTATGGATCATGTGATTTGCATAGGCTTACTTATCCATAAATGTATTAGGTGACAGTGGATGCAACAAAGTTTCAGCGCACAAGAAATTCCAGGCGTTGGTGCTAAGAATGATCATACAGCATAGCGAATAGCGCACCGTATTCTCACTAAAGAATACATGTGAGCTTAATCATAAAAAAATCTAAGTGCGTCGCAGAGCCTTATCACAGTGTGATTGTGTAATAGCTTTGAATTGTGTTTCGTAGTAATGTCAAAGATGAAATCTGGGTCAGAGTTGCCGAATAAACGACTTCGGTTTTTGAATATTTAAATTTTCTATTCGATTCTATTAGCGATTGATGTAGAAATCGATTCAGTGCGATTCTAGTGTTCAAGGACAGTACAAAGCTTTTATCATATGGGGTTTCACATTGGGGTTTCACATGTCACGGCATTGATAACAGTTGCACCATCTGGGAGATTCCAGACGTTGCTAGGCATAGCAGCACATACAGCAAACATTTGGCCTAAAATGTGGACACAATCTGTTGAGTCAACTTCATAAGCTGATTAAGCTCATTCGGCAGTCTGAGAACATACCAGCCACTTGGAAACGCGGAATCATTAGGCCTATTCACAAAAATGGTAACGCGAGGGACTGTCATAACTGCCGCGGAATAGGTCTCTTATCGATTCTTGGAAAGGTCTTCAACAGGATCATTCAGAGCAGACTTCAGCGTTATCGAGAGCAAACCAGCCGAGAAGAACGAGCAGTATATCGACCTGGCCGTAGCTGCGGCGACCGAAATTTCGCTCTGCGTCAGCACCTAGAAGAGAGGACCCGTTGCGGTAAACGTGTCGTCATCGTGTTTATAGACTTCAAATCAGCAATCGATTGTGTATACTGGCCGGCTTTATGGAGATCTTTTGAATGCGAACACATACGAAAAAAGGTAGTGAAGCTCCTCCAGGAAACATATGATGGATCAACTAGTTGTATTTGCATAGGAGAGAGTCTGTCTGAAGAATTTACGATAAATGCTGGTGTTTGTCAGGGTGATGTTATATCGCCGCTACTGTTCAATACTGTGATCGATGCCATCATGAGGAAGGCCTTTGAAAACAAAAGAGGCATTCAGTACGGTACCAGCGATTACGTCACGGACTTTATGTTTGCGGATGATAGTGCTGTGTTCGCGGATACCGATGCTGAGGCAACGTGTTTAATTGGTAACATCGCACAGATTGCGAACTCCTGTGGCTTACGAATCAATAAAGAGATAAAATGAAAGTCATGACATCAGACGGGTTGCACGCTTCTGTGCACTTCGGAGGTGAAAGACTTTGAAGGCAGTGTTCGCAAATAAATTGTTTCTCTGTTTTCCCGCCTATCTTGAAAACGGTCCCATGCTGATTCCAATGACGTCTCTGAAATCGTACAAGACCTTCTGAAAACGGAGCTATGGTCCCTCAAAGATTGCGCCAAGGAAATATGGTGGACGAGTTGTCCGGAGCTTGTACTTTCCTTCTTTTGCAGCCGATGTATGCGAGCTTACCTGAATAAAGAGAGAAGTTGAGAATGAAGGGAAGAACGAGGCTTCTGACCGGAAATCATCGCTCATCTCACGATCTCGAGCATTCATATGTTCACGACGGTGGGCGTGTGTTGCGCTTTTGGGGTTTGCCTTGCGTTCGAAGTGGCAACTTCGGACTCTTTTGGAGCTTTTCCTGGCTTGTTTTCATGCGTTCTTTCGACGTCAACGTTGCAGTGTGCCCCTCCACTACCCATTCCTAGTGGAAACTGGAACACATTTTTTATCGTAAACAGTGCCTTTAAGTATCTTGGATCAGTAGTACAGGAGACGAAAGCGGCAGCAACACTTTGAGGTCAACGCATTGTTTTATGAACGAAAATCATCGTGAACACAGCCTTTAATGCTAGATCTATTGCCACGGATCGTTGTTAATGGTAGCGTATAGTTGAGGCCGCTCGAGCTCCCATGGCACCCACATCAATGTATTGGTTAAAAGGTCATCCCGCTCCGCCAGACGCCAGCTAAGGCCGGAATCATACTCACCGCGATCAGCGACAGCGACGGTGCGTACCAGCCATATTGATTTTCGGCCGATATTAATGGTAAACATTGGGTAGCGTCGCTCGTCGCCGGAAGTACATATGATCCCGGCCTGACGGGATGAGTGAGTGAGTGATCGTGAAGCGGTGTTTTTAGGAAATGTTCTCATCACCAGTTGTACAGTAGCGGCCGAAAATCTATTGACATTGTCTTTTTGCAAATATTGTTTAAACATATCTCGACCCCGGCTGAGCGGAACTTCGAGAAAATTCAGTTTGCTATAACGTACCACAAACCTCGTTCACACATACACAAGCTTGTGTTTTATGTGTGCAGTTTTGAATATGGAACTTATTCATGATTTGGTGGTAATATTTCAAATCAGGGATATTCCACCAAAACATGGCTAAAACAATTTCAAACTCGTAGCAGTTAAGTATTTGTCATTAGAATTTTCTGATAGGTTGCATAACCCTGTGAGAAAAGGATCTCTGACAGAATTTTTCTGAAGACCGAAAATCTATGAGATTGAGGCATAGGGCTGTAGTGTAGAAACAGAACTTGATCGTAGAAACCTACAAGAGACCACTTTGAACGAAAAATAGAGTTTTGAAAAACGGATTTTAAAATTTCACTCAGTCCTCACGCGTAGATCAAAAACCACCAAAACAGTGGGCTGCGGTAGGTAAAATGTCATTCAATGCACCCTAACCTGACGAAATATGCAAGAAAACAGGAAATGGACCTCAGATTCGTGTTAAGTGCCCCCAAATTACCCCCTGGGGCGGAGTTTGGGCCCGATTTTTTCCAGCGTCATATATCAAAATACGTCCCCTTAAGTGTTTCTGCGAATTAAGGACGGTTTTTCTGTGGCATATGTGGGAAGAAGGGTAAGAGTGTTCTTGATATTCTAGCAATTATCGAAACCTCGGAATTTCCATCGTTTCTAACGTTGATGTGAACCGTTCTCCGTTTATATCACGTTACCTCTGCGATATAAGATAGGAGGCATAAAAACAAGAGACACTGTTAAAACTCAAAACAGGTAGGGTGATCACATAGAAATGTCATTACTGTCAGCCATAATGCTGTAATGATCCCACAGTATTTGAACCATCTCTCAATCGCTTCGTAATCCAACGCCTAACCCGCTGAGCCATGGTGTGACGCCTCGTCACCCCGACTATCTCATTGTAATGATCGGTGGTTTGCATGCAATGAGCATTGTTCAGGGGATCAAAGAACAAGTCATAACTCGAGAACCTAGCTAGATTTCATCTTCAAAGTTTTAGGAGAACCTTTCCAAATGATTTCAAGGCCACTATATAGCTCAAATTTTCGCTACGCCCTCCCGATTCAACGTTCTGGTTTCTTTCTTTTTTTATCGTTTTTGATCTACCCGTGAGGACTGAGTGAAATTTTAAAATCTCAAATGGTTTCTTTCTAACTCCTCTACAACCCTCGAAAAACCGTTTTTCAAAACTTCATTTTTCGTTCGAAGTGGTCCCTTGTTTGAGGTAGATACAAAACCCACAAATGCTTATCGAGCAGAAGCTGCTCCGCCTCTATGGACCACTCTGGCGGATAGTCTCCTTTTCCGACTGGTCCTGGGCACGCAGCTGGCGTTGTCTTCACCCCCCGACTGGCCACGCGGCTGGCTAACCATTTCCTCTTTCCCTCATTTTCCAGCTCCTCCACGCTTATCGTAAAGACCTCTCATGTTATTATTCTCCCATATTTAGTTTTATGAATTACTGCCGTGTGTATTACTGTACTGCCGTAACACCTTATGTGTTAGAGTATCAAACTGATTTTGCAATATGGTGTTCTGTCTCAAGTCAAGAATTAGAGAATTGAGTATCAGCATGAATACAAGTTGTATTAGAACAAAAAGGCTATTCATACAAAGAGTGACTAGAACGGGTGGAAGGATAGACGTTTTTCAGGGCCCGGAGAACGTTTATTACAGGGCATATGTTTGAAAATTCATCCTTATTAAATTGTTCGGCTCAGAACTGTTCCGAAATATGTGATTCATAGGTTTTGACAAAGTACAACGTGTACATCTTTCGCCTTTTTTCGTCAATGTCAAAGAGAATCGCGAATTTGCATAGTTTCGTTCTGGATTCATTTCCAGAAAAAATGTGATAGATTATTTTCACACAAGGTTATAGAACGATTCAGAAGACTTTCTAATGGCAAATAGGATCTTAATATCTGTTCGAGGGAATAGTCCTAATTTCAAATGTCGCTACGAAATTATGATTAAATTCCATATTTGAAAACTGAACCCCCAAAGCTTAAAGGCAGCGTACACGCTCGTAAACGTAACTGAGATAACTACGGAATTAGAATGGTATGGCACCGATTACAACGTTCACGCATTTTGAAGCTTCAAAGACGACCCACAATGACGCCACAGGAGTGGGAAGTTGGCCCCACCCCTGTATCTGCCCGCCCCCTGTATTTGCCGTCTCCTCCAAAACAGGGGTGCTGGGCCTTTTCCAACGTCATCGATGTGTGTGGTTTACTTGTTGTACCTATTCCACCACCTACAAACGTCGCCGAAAGTGGGAATGGCCTACCAGCCCTGTTTTGGGGGAGGACGCAAATACAGGGGCGGGCAGATACAGGGGCGGGGCCAACTTCCCACTCCTGTAGCGTCATTGTGGGTCGTTTTTGGAGCTTCAAAATGCGTGAGCGTTGTGTTCGGTGCTATACCATTCTAATTCCGTAGTTATCTCAATTACGTTTACGAGCGTGTACGCTGCCTTTTAGCTTGTGTATGAGTAAAGCAATGTTTGTGATGCCCATGACATACTAAAGTTTCGCCGAGTTTAGCTAAGCTCAAGCCGAGATATGTATAAAACAGTAATTGCGCAAAGTTCATGTTAGTAGATTCATGATCGCCAAAGGCTATAAAACCGCGAAATTTTCATAGTTTCTACGCGTGCTGGTGCGGAGCGGCGGTCAGCGACAGTGAGGGAGCGCATGACAGACGGAAGGAGCAGAATCGCTCGCGCCATGAGTCGTGAGAATTACGACTTTTTACAGAGGATACTGTATATCACCATAGCTCACAGTTCCGCTGAAGGTGATCATCAAAATCGAAAGCGCTCCGGTACTACTCCGTAATGTAGAAATTTTTTAAATGCAAACGGACCTGGCGGATAGGGCACTGCCATGGCTGGGGCGGCGCTTCTGTAGTAAAAAGGCATTGTTCCTGCCGGACACGTGAACATTTCCCTGGAATCGATTAAAAGTTTGATCAATTTGTTGACAATCAGGTGATAGTGTCTAAGTGCCAAAGCGCGAAGAGGTCGACAAAAACCGGGATGGTCAAAGGGACGCGAGTGGACGATAGCGTTACTTTCTAAAACCAGTTCAGGGAATCCGCACGTGCGTCAGAGCAGTAAGGTCAGAATACTCTCCCATACAAAGCTCTGAGCGACTATGTTCATACACGCAGTTTGATTTTTTAATCCATTCACGTATACACGAGTGTGCGCAACAGGATTTCCATTCTGGTGCTTCAATCTTATGCTGGATCAGATTTTACGGTCCTCTCCGAAATAAATGAATTAACCATGAGTTTTTTCTGGGATACCACCTACGAAAAGGTTAGTTTACCATAGGTTTATCTGGGATACCTTTTCCAAAGATTTTTGGTGTGCACCCTCCACACTAGTTTCGTAAGCGCAAAAACTTCCTACTCGCGACCATTTTTCTGTAATTTTTTCACCTAATTAAGTGTTAAGGAGTAGAAATTATTGGAAGGAATTTGTTCTTCTTTGGCCGGACGGCTAACTTCCTGTTATTCCTGCCGGACGGATTACCCACGACAAGTTTCATGGAATGGCCAGAGAAATCATGGTCTCAGCAGTACAACGGCCTCCCACTTCACACAACGTACCTATTCCAGTGGTGTTTCCTGACCTTACGCACCGAACGAATGAATTATTGAATGGATATGTATGAACTATGAACTTTCGAATGTTTATTTGTTATTGTTTGCTGATAAACGCCCACCTGAACGCGCCAACATAAGCTGACAAAAATTAAACAGCGACAGAAAAATCGTGACCAACGAAACAAAGAAAAACATTGTAAAAAAGAAACGTCCCAAGAATATTTCCAATATCCCGATCAGGCAGGGTTCATAAGTGGCGGCACGCAAAATCGATACGTCCCGTTTCCGCATTAGCAGCTGTCCGATGCCACCCACCCCGGCCCTAAGGCGCTATTCATACTTTTCAACGCCAGCGCGTCGCGCGCGGGCGATGCGTTAGGGTATGTGTGGCCTGACGTCTCGCCCGCGCGTCACATGTGTGACGGCTCCTCCGCCATAGCGTCGCCTCCCGCTGAAGTATTCATAGTCGCCGCAAGCTTCTGAATAGTAATCTCACTCTAACGCCGCGCGTTAAGCGCTGGCGTTCAGGGGTATACAGCTCCTACGGCATCGGGCATACCTCGCACACACCCGCTATGGGCGGCTTTTCATAACTTGATAGCGGAGACCCGCTAGCTAACATCGGTATGGATCCCAATGAGACTTTTTGTTGCCAATTGGATATTGGCGCAAACTCGGTGCACCTGTGTTGTAGCATATGGCACCGAGTTTGCGCCAACCTTCAAAGGTGAACGGAAAGCCTCAATAGGATTCATGTCGACGTTATCAATAACGTCTCGTCATCTGGGGGTGTGTATACAAGTCTGTTGGTACCTGCTCGTTGGTGCCCCTGCTTCTACTGAACCCAGCAGACGTTTGAGTGTACACAGGGAACGTTCGAGCGATATAGCGTGCACAACTATATCGCGAAAGTATCCCGCACATTGCATAAAGGTGTCGCCGTCCGGCACACTAAGGCCTCTGGTCCATAACACCTTAGGATCCGTACCTAGGGAGTCATGGAGTCTTTGGCCACAAGCCACAATTTCGCCACCCTGAACTGTCGATCGCTGTCGAGTGATATCCAAAAAACTGCGCTATCCAGACTTCTGAGCTATTTCCATGCACCGTTTGCTGCTTTGCAGGAAACCCGCCTCAAGGATAGACCCGTCATCAGCGTCGGAGAGTACACCATCTACTGCGGTAACGCTGACGATAGGAGAGTGGGAGGCTGTGCAATAGCTGTAAGGAAGGATTTCAATGGTATGGTCAAGGAGTTCGGCTCAACGTCGTGTCGGAATGCATTCGTACGACTGCGGGATCACAGAGGATTCAATCTGTGGATAGTGAGTGCTCATGCGCCCACTGAAACCGCCGAAGACAATTCGAAGGATGCGTTTTATGAGGAACTCAATACGTTGCTGGCCAGGATACCTTGTCAACATGCTGTTGTCGTGGGGATTGACGCAAATGCGAAGATGGGACTTGATCAGGAATCCGAAGTACTCGGTAAATGGTTCTACCCAGTGGAGCAAACATCGGACAATGGCTACCGCCTTGTCGACTTTTGTGAACGCAGTGGTCTGATTATTGCATCGACATTCAAGAGGAATCATCGCCGCCATCAGCTTACGTGGCAGGGATCAACCTGGCTATCTCCAGAAGAGCAGCGGAAGCGGAAGATGACAACTTTGAAACTACAGCTTGACTATGTCCTGACGAGGAATATTCCAGTATCGGACATTCGAAGATCTAGAGCTGTGTGGGATGTCGCATTCGATTCGGATCACCGTCCTGTTCTGTTGAACTTCACTGCGAGGATTCATAAGAGGAAGCGAGGGGCTCAGCCTCTCCAGAGGATTGACATGACAAGTCTCAGAGATGAAGAGTGCAGAAGGAATTTCCGACAACGCGTTTCTATTCACATCGGAGTACGGACTAAGAAGAAACTTTGCGACGCGGATTCTTTTGTCAAGTGCATCCAGGACGCTTCGAAAGAGGCACTCCCGGTTGTACAGCCTAAGAAGAAGTTCGCCTACGTCTCAGAAGAAACAACATCTACCTACAACAGAGTATGTGCTCTCCGAACTGCAGGAAACTTCGTGGAGGAGAAGCGTGTGAGGAGGAAGTTGCGTCGGCAGCTTCAAAGTGACCGCGAACGAGAGTGGACGTGTAGAGCTAAGGAGTTCGAGAAGGCTTGGGAGGAGAAGAATCCGAAGAAAGCCTACACGTTGCTGCGACAGTATAGCGGGAAGATGAAGAGATGTTCTCCTGTCCTGAACACTACCAATGGAGTTGCAGTTGGTGATGCGACGCTGCCAATATGGAAGGATTACTTCAGTTCACTACTGAATCGTCCAGCGCCATCAGTACCTGAGCTCCCGCATGTTCAGAGAGCACATTACGATGTCAGTGAGGAACCGCCGACTGAGTCTGAAGTTTTGGATTGTGTCCGGAAAATGAAGAATGGAAAGGCAGGTGGAGATGACAACATCACTGCTGAAATGCTGAAAGCTCTTCTTCCGTCTGGGATTCGTGAAATGACCAACACCATCTGTGCCATATGGATGAGCGAAAGGATACCCGATTCGTGGAGACATGCGATCATCGTACCTCTTCACAAGAAGCTATCCGTCACGGATCCTAAGAACTACAGAGGAATCTCTCTACTTCGTGTCATGTACAAGGTTTTAGAACGTATCATTCTCGAGCGACTTATCAAACATCGTGAAGGAACGACCAGAGATGAGCAAGCCGGTTTTCGACCTGGAAGATCGACCATCGACCAAGTGTTCGTCGTGAGAAGAGTAATTGAATCGTGGCAGCGGTTTTCGAAGCCATTACAGCTTGCTTTTTTGGACTTTGAAGCCGCGTTCGACTCTCCTCATCGTGATCGATTGCTCAATGCTCTGCGAGCAGATGGAGTCCCTTAAAAGTATGTTTGGTTAATCGAGGACATGAACAAAGGAACAACAGCAGCAGTCCGTACACCTGTCGGATTTACGTCAGCTTTCGAGGTGAAAACAGGAGTAAGGCAAGGAGCCGTTGCAGGACCTTTTCTTTTCAACTTCGCCGTTGATGACATCATGCGTAGAGTTGCAGAACAGTTTCCTGCGGATGTGATCCTAACACCATCAGGACGCTCCCTTGTCGACCTGGAGTACGCCGACGACATTGTGTTATTCGCTGAAAACAACGCAAAACTGCAAAGGATTGTGAACCTCGTTTCAAAGTATGCCGCAGCCTATGGACTTCGTCTTCGTCCCGACAAATGCAAGCAGATGTGGGTCTCTCAGAGGCCTTCAACTGGAGTTTGTGTGGACGGACAACGTATCGAACTGGTGGACGATTTCTGTTATTTGGGCTGTTTGCTGAAGAACGATGGTAGTTATGCAGCGGATATTCGACAACGATGTGCGAAAGCTACGTCTGCATTCAATTCTCTAACCAAGTGTTTGTGGTCTACCACCATCGCGAAGGAAGTCAAGTTGCGCGTCTACCTATCCGCTATTCGCCCTATCATGATGTACGGATCGGAGACGTGGGCAGCACCGAAAACGCAGATGGAAAGGTTGGATCGCACGGAGAGGAAGCTTTTTAGGCGTTTGCTTGGATATTTCTGGCCGCGTGTATGCCATAACGAAGACCTTTACAAGGAAATCGACGCAGTACATCAATGCTTGACACGAGGGAGGTGCCAGCATCTCCTAACGCCATCTCAAGCAGCAATGGAAAGTCGACTTGGACTGCTCGGGCATATACTAAGAAGAACGCCGGATCGTCTCGTACAACACGCTTTAAAAATGCTTCCAAATCCTGTCTGGAAACGGCCACCTGGGCGTAGGCGAAAGTTCTGGACGGATGTGGTTAAAGAGGATTCAAAGTCACTCGGCATCGAAAGACAGTTCAGGCGCGATGTTTCGTTTCGCAGGAAATGGAATAGTGACAGCTGGATGGAATGTGTTCAAATTGTGGCTGAAGACCGTGAAAAATGGACACGGCTGACTACTAGGACGGCACACCTCGGTGAAGATGCGGAATGACCGCGTCAGGCGAAAGCCAACCGATTAAGTCAAGTAAGTCAAGTCTCGTCATCTGACGGCACTGCGCACGCAACGCAACACGCAGCGCGGCAATTATCATAGCAGTTCAACGCACCTTTGTCATCGGGTCACCTTCTCGACAAATACCCTCGGTAATTCAAATCGAACGTCTTCTACCCGTAGTTCAACGCTCCGAATATCTGAGGGTGCGCTCGCCCTTCCAGTAAGTTCTGTGGAAGGATACGGTAATGGCTGCTTATATCATTCGAACACATTCAGCAGTGTCGATAGTCGATTACGAATAATAATCAAATGTCGGGGATTCTCGATAGTCGAATCTCGATAATAATAGAATATCAGGATTTTTCGATTACTCGAATATTCGAATAAATGATCGAGTTTTTTATTCAAATGTTCATTCGATTGCGAAAATTTGAGCACAACTATAGTACATAGCCCATTGGTGGCCGTACTCAGGTGATTCTCGGCCCCGAGCCGCACCGAAGAGGAATCGGAGCCGCCTGACAGTTTGGCTCGTTCTCCCAATCGCCGGGCCACTGCTGTTGCTGTTCGAGCGAAACGAAGCAGCCCGGACAGCAACGGCAGTGGCCCGTACAGCAGCAGAAGCCGACTCGCAGATTGGAAACATGGGCCTAACTGTCAGGCGGCTCGGGGCTCAGAATCGCATGAGCAGACCTTTTACGACCCCTTCCCTGCACCGGTGCTGGACGCCGGTCAAAGTTTGTTGGTGTTAAAGGCAGTGTTCACGATAATCTTCAATTTTGAGATTATTCACTATATTGATCAAGTGGCCCCCGGGCAGAACTAAAATGACGTAGAAATTGAGAAAAAACGCACCAGAAATACACGAAATCCTCAAGTATCACCCCGCCCCTTAAGTACCACAGGAATTGCTTATTGTGACAATGAAATCTTTTGTGGACAACTCCTTTGCAATTCTCTACCCTCTATTGCTTCGTTTTATTTCCTTAGGGCCCTAACTAATCCTGTTTTGCATAAAATATTCTTATATTTTTGATTGACCCAATTTTCCACCGGTGACAACCACCATGAACATGTTCATCCAACCCGACAACTAGTCCATTTTCTAGAATAATGTCACTGAAATGCGACGTTTTAATGCGTTTCTCGTCGTTTATTCGTAATTTTGGCAACACTTGGAGGCCAACGCATTGTTTTATGTGAAAAACTCGGGGACGAAAATCATAGTTAACACTGCCTTTAAAGACAGGGAGACACTTCACTCAGAAACCTTGGTAATATTCAAATGCGGCCCTCAACACCTCCCTATATATTTCCACGCCTCTTTCAAGCGTTGGCACATTAAAGTAATGACACTGGGTAACCACAATGCAACTTAACACTCACCTACATCTGTTACCGTCTGGCATGACCATTGCCATCGCCTCGGCCCTGGTAGCACATCTCCTCCTCATTGCAGCGTTACCATTACAACCGTCTCGGTAAATGGAGGGACAGTTGGCCGCACAAGCTATGCACGGCAGTATCATAAGGCGAAGGAAAATTTATTGAAGGCACCGTACGCGCTATAGTCCAAATCCCGGTTTTTGGCGTTATTTGCGTTGCAACACGCCTGTAGTCGTCCCAAATTGTGAAAACCCTTGTCAAAAACGTCAACTAGTTGAGAAATTTCCCATTTAAAATACGTGAATTTGATTCTCGTAGTTGGCGCTGAATTCGCTTCGGGTTAATTGCGCTGGAGCGCGCGCGTGCTAGACGCGAGAGCAAGGAACAGCCACTCAATTCGTATTTAAGCGCGTCGTCGGGTTTATTCCGGCATGAGGGGAAGTGAGATATTCGTCTTCACCTCGTACTCGAGAAGGAACCCGAACTATTCGGATTCAGCTCTATTTTCCATTCTTTCAACTTTCCTCTCAATGATGAAACTACACAATCAAATGCAGGTGTTTGGTGAAACTGATGGATGCGCCGGGACTCACGCAAACTTGTTCGGTGCATTTTCTTTGGCTGGGTCTGTGTGCGCAAGAAGAGTATCATTCGGGTGGGTAACGTGCGGACGCAATGTACAATACCGGCGCTGAGTTTTGTAAAAACCGGAAGCATTTGCCAAGCTTGGCAGATAAGCGTCCGATGCATGTAACGTTTTTGAATGAAGAGGGTTTTGAATTTTAAATACGCTATCCTCTTCACAGCTCAAATTCCAACATAATAATGTGCAAAAATGACCGAAGTTCCCTTAAAGGCAGTGATAGCGATGAAAAACGTTATAGAAAAAACTACAAAAATCAGCTTAGATCAAAAACAGCTTAAAAACTATGAAGGTAGCGCGGTGAAAAACGGGCTAGAATTAGAGTTATTAAGACCCTAAATTTCCAGTTCGTGCACACGTGCACAGAAAGATCACAGTCTCATGCCAAGCAGTCGGAAATCATCGACACTCAGAGGAAGAAATAAATGCAAATTTACCTAACAAAACAATGAAAGCAAGCACTTCAGTCAATGTTTTTGACTAGATGTGTACATAAATCCAAAGTTTCATTGATTGAAATTCAATTTCGAGCCAGCTGATGTTCTTGATATTAGAGATCACCGATGCCGATGATGTGGGGTATGCTCGTCCACCATCAAAAGGCAAGAAAGTTCAGGCTTCAAATTTGGCCCAGGACAGCGTTTTTTTCGCGATTTTTTCCTATAGGTTCTACTACTCTATACCCAGAAAAGGGTTTAGAGTGGAAAAGAAGATTAGCATATTTGAGCGCGACCACTGCCTTTAAATAGCTTTGTCTTCGAGCGAAATTGTTTTTTTGCGGTCGTTTCACAAAAACGTCGCGCGCGGGCAAGTGCGGCGAAATTTCGAGTATTGTAAAATAAATAGAAGAGCAATCTCTATGTTTTCGCCGTGAGTTGGACGATAGTGAGGCTATCTCGAGATCTAGGCAGATTGAATTTTCGAAATCCTCCAAACATCGGCCGGGCTTTCGCAACACAAGTCCGACAATTTAAGAAGTTCCCAAGCGTATTCACTGGAGGATATCGAAAAGTCGATTTGCACGAATCTCGAGATGGCTCGATTTTCATTTAATTCACTAAGAAAACAAAGAGATTGCTCTTCTATTAATTGTACAATTACTACTCAAAAACCGTCGCCGCAGTATGCCGCGCGCGACGCTTTTGTGAAACGACCGCAAAAACAATTTCATTCGAAAACAAAGCGTTTCCAGGGAACTTCGGTCTACAATGAACATTATTGTGTAGGAATTGTAGCTGTGAATGTGATGGCGTTTTCAGAATACAAAAAACATATTAATTCAAAAAAGTTACAAGCATCGGACGTTTTTTCGTCAAGTTATGCAAATGCTCCCCGTTTGTACAAAACTTAGCGCCGGTATTGCACCTATCAGGTACATTTCCTACGCCCCGTTTCCAATTTTCATCGCACCTATCGAAAAGGCTGAAATCAGCCCGCCAGCTTTGAAATGAGCCCCATCGACAGCCACCTACGGCGCGCCAGCGAACATGCTCTGTAAGGCTCCGTCCATACCCGACGACTAGCGTCAATCGTCAAGTCGCTGGAGCGTCATGCGCCAGCGACTTGACGCTTGACGTTAGTCGTCGGTCATGGACGGAGCCTTATGGACAGAGTTATTGACGGCACGGGGTTAACAATGGTATTGGTAATATTAGTGACAGCCTCTACACCAACGATGCCGTTAAGGCTCCGTCCATAGCAGACGTCCTAGCGTCAAGTAACCGTAAAGTGACGCCGGGGGTTTGCATCTTCAGCATTTGTTATTGATCTGACACCCCAGCGACCACTGCAGCCGGCCAGTCGCTGACGGTGGAGGCATAGTCATTGTAACCGCTATAACTAGTATTATCGATACCATCGTTAACCACGTGCCGTCCTCGGACACGTTGAATGCGCCAGCCGTCGAGCGTCACGCGCCAGCGTTTGAGCGCTGGCGCATGATGCTCCGACGCCTTGACCCTTTGTCGCTCGTCGTCTGCTATGGATGGAGCCTAACATCGGCTGCAGTGGTCGCTAGGAAGCGATATCACTAACAAATGCTGAAGATGCAAACTTCCAGCATCTTTTGACGCTAGGGCGTTGGCTATGAAGGGATCCTAATTAGTGCGCGGTTCTGTTCAAAGAGGGAGATGACTGAGAAAATTTTCTGTGAATTTGTTCACATTGAGCTCTCCATACCCTCTAGAAAAGGTCGTAATTCACAACATTCGCGAGCGGCGCGCGCGATGTCTCAGCCTCCGTCTGCTCTTCACTCTCTCTCTCTCTCTCTGTCTCTTACCTCTGCTCCGTACCAGCACGCGTAGGTACCATGTGAATTTCGCAGTTTTATAGCCTGTATCTTCCGACTAGAGCGTTTCTGACCCATCATACGTTGTCAATCCTCTCAAGTGGGTCAACCTCAGCAAATGAGCCAATTTTAAATGCCAGCTGAATTCAGCGCGTACGATGCCTTGAAGTCTACCATCCCGTACCGCTACAGTACATAGTTGATACGTAATGCCCTTGTCGGAAGGAAATTCCGGCCCGAAGTTGCGGACGACCGCTGGTGCACTGCAATAATCTGAGACCACGGGCAATCGTGCCGTGACCACGACTATCTTCGGGTCTCGTGCGGCAACAATTGTTGTCTGCAAATGCGATCGGGAATTTCGTTCCGATAACAATAGCAGTCGTTTCAGTACTTATAATGACATGTGAAGCGGCATGACTAATGTTAGCGATGTCGTGATAAGCCCTCTAAACCACTGTTAGATTCAGTTAGTAGTAGAAACAATATAACGTACTTGCCGCCGTTTGCATTGTCATCATGGCTGAAATATGAAATTCATTAATTTTTCTTAGGTAGTTGGACAACATTGCAGGAGTTGTCGTTACATTGAACTTATAATACATAGTTACGCTCTTCGGAAAACGGAATCGAACGAATAGTTTTATCACTTAAGTCCTGAGGCCCCTCTAGTAGGCTCCAGGTACTACTAATCACCGGCGGTGAGCTATCGCTGTTTCGTTAAAACGTCTTTGCGACCATTTCTATCCCTGATAATCGGGACCGAGAGCTGACTGGAGACTCCTCACAGACAACATGTCTCCAATATGGTCAAGCATTCTGTACACCGCACTTTTTTTCGCAAAGACATCGCAGGAATCGCGGCATCGCGATCTACAAGATGGCATTATAATTTTTTTGATAGCTTCAAACACATAGTATGTAACTATAGGTATGATTTCCGTTTTCGATTTAGTCTGACGCGTGGACCAGGCGGCTGGCCGTGCGGGGTTGGCAGCGTCACTGGAGAATGGGGTTTCGATTTGAGCGGAGTGATCTACCGTCGCAGCCCCGTCCATTCATTGGTCTAGAATTATTATACGAACTCTATGTTGTCCTTCGCAAAATATATATCGTCAATCACTGGATGGAGGGGGGTAGACGCGAAGTTGCTTGATGGGAAAATTTGCGCGCGGGAAAACGAAGGGAGGATGGCCCTTGATCGAATGGTTTCGTGCCCGGTTGCTCAGCGCGGCTTCCTACCTGTGAACAGGGCTGTGTGGAATTGTTCCCTTTCCGATTCCGTTTCCGCTTTCTGGTGATTTCTGGACCGTTCCATTCCGCTTCCGTTTTCGACTATTTCGGGTTGGAAACGGAAGAAAGTAGTGCTTCATAAATAATGGTGGTGGGTCTATGCAAGGATGTTTGAAGTCACAATGAGGGGCCGAGATTCTCTTTCAAACTCCTGTGTTCCATCGAATATGTATCTGAGACTGGCTGAGAACATCGACAAAGTCCGGCGTTCTAAAATTGCCCCTCTTTTTTCTAGAACGATGACACAAAATAGGCGTCTCATGGATCTGACCATTTTTTGGAGGATTTTCTCGAACAGCTTTTTCTCGATTGAAAGATTTCTCTGGAGCTCTCCGCAGGAGTCATCTTACTCGTACTCGTTTGCCAACCTCCACAACAGCAATAAGAAACGAAACGCCTTTGCCTGCACGTAAAGCCCGTCTTTCAGGAAGGAGTCCGAGTGGAGGCAGGTAGAGGTGGCCACTGACAGCGGCACTTCGCATTAGAGGCAAACCACAGTTGGAGTTTCTTATACTGTTTTATGCGCTTTCTTTAATTTTTGCACTTAATAGCGTGGTATTGGTTCCGGTAGGCATTTAGGGTTCAGAATAAACTCTAAACAGTCAACGGTGATAATTTGATGGCTGACTTCTGATCAGCTTTGAACACGCAGCGCGACCACCTGCGTTCAGCTATACCTGCATGGACTCTATCCGGGGCACATGCTAAACACTGCTTCGAAGGGGCAGCTGCATACATACCTATACTGAGTATTTTTGAAACTTCCTCTCCGGATTTTTCCAGGAGCGAGCATTCGAAATCGTGTCGTGTCTCATAGTAATTTTATGTACTTTGAATAAATATAGTTTATTGACTGAAACCATAGGCTATCGAGCGAGAGCTGCAAAAAATGAGCAGCGACGAAATCTGAGGATGAGACAACCCATAGTTTTTTGTCTCTTCCGTTTCCGACGTTTTTTAGCAATTTTTCTTCCGCTTCCGAAAATCTTAAAAAATTTTTCCGCACAGCTCTGTCTGTGAGACACCGACGATACGTTTTGACTCGTCAGAATGAAAGAGCCGGCCGAGCATCCTGTTGAGTGAAAACATGTTTTATAAAGGGTAACATACCTAACGTTGGCATAGATCATGAAGAGACATCGCGTTCACTGTTGAAGGTTGGCGCGAATTCGGTGCCATATGCTATAAGTAGGTGCACCGAAATTGCGCCAACCTCCAGTGGGGAGCGCAAAGTCTCTTCAACATGCATGCTGATGTTATAGTTAAAGGCACTGTTCGCGATAAAAATCGCTTGTCCGTTGTTTTGCCTATCTTAAAACCGGTCCCATTCTGATTCCAATGATGTTTCTGGAATCGTACAAGACCTTCTGGGAATGGAGTTATGGTGCCTCAAAAATTGAGCTAGGGAGGCACGAGTTGTCCTAGGCTTCTAACATTTGCAGCCAATGTATGCGAGCTGACCTGAGTAAAGAGAGAAGTTGAGAATGGAGGCAAGAACGGGGCTTTTGATCGGAAATCATGGCTCATCTCACGATCTCGAGTGGTCCATTGTTCACGTCGAGGGGCGGAAATGGGCCGGAATTGCCCAAAGCGGCGGGTTTCGCCCACTTTTCTAAGCCGTTTCGCGGCTCCTGGGTAGCTTTTCGTCCCGTTTTTCCGACGCTGTTCTGCTTCTGAGAGCCACGAGAAGCGTTTGTCATGAAAAATTCGAGGATGAAGTTTATCGCGAACAGTGCTTTTAAAGCTATGAATAAAATTTTAGCTCCATCTTGTAGATTTTGATGCGGCGATTCTGCCATCATCTCTCACACTCTCGGAGCCCCAAATTTGACGGAGGTTAGGCGAAGGGGCAAAAAAAAACGGTAGTAAACAATTTTTTGTGAAGTTTGAGGGTGTGTATAGTGATATATTCGAGTTGTTTTGTTAGGTCGAGTTCACACTTGTTGAAGGGACGGTTCTCATTAAAAACCTCCGTAGATTTTTCTCATAGAGGAGTAGATTGAATTGTCTTCGTAACAGCTGCGGTGAAAAAAAAAACGGTGAAAATCAGAGAGAAACACTAAGTAAGATTATGTTATATCTCGACAGTAATCCACCTTTTAACCTTGCTAAACACTAAGGCTTCTTTAACGCTGCCATTTTCTTTGTTCGAGAGCGAGAGCCTGTCGCGGAACTTCCGCCTTTCAAGGAGTATGGTATATTTTGTCGCAGTAATGAGCGACGGGTATGCAATCTAGCACAAATCGTGGCGGGACCCGCATCAGAGCATCGGCCGTCTTAGGAACAGTTATCGTGCGTCTATCGCAGCGACCAGTCGCGGGGGGCGTGGGCTGCACAGCGACAGGCTTCGGCACATTTGCAGTATAGAAGTCTGCAGAGTTGAAGTTGCTCGTTTCTCGCAGCGACGAACAGTGGTGGGTGATGCAATATCGATTACATTTGGCGACGAGGGCGAACGACGCGTGAAGGGCAACGAGGGGGCACAGTAGAGTGTGTTAAGGCTGCGACGACCCTGCGTCACTGCCAGCGAGCGGCAACCGACGCGGCGACAATAATGTTTGGTAACATTTTTGTCGCAGCGTCAAGGCCGACGCTCGCTGTCCAGTCGCCGGTCGGTGCAACTCTTCCTGCCCCTTATGTCAGCCCTCCGAGACACATCGCTGCGACTCATGAGTGGCAACTGTTCCAATGACGGCCAATGCGTTGCTCCGGAACTGATCCCGCCGCGATTTCTGCTTAATGCCGTGACTGTTTTCCATGACAGCGACAATGTATATAATTGACCTAAGATTTCGAAAACAACTTCTGGTGATAGTAAGTCAACGTGTGGCAGTGGCTTACAGCCGTGTGGCTGTTGATGGCAACGTTTGGGACCTAGGTGGGCGCAGTCTGATCACTGGAATACTTTTCTTAGCCGTGTTCTCCTTTGGGAGCACGTTTCGCTGCGTTCTTTCGACGCTGCTTCTGGAAACCATTAAAACTGGTTCAACTGTGAAAAAAGCTCGAGGACAAAGTTCATCGTGAACAGTTCCTTTAAGGAATCATGCCATAATTCTCCCATGACGTTCCTCGCCGTCACCCAGAGAGCCAAATATTTCGTTTTCTTCACGCACTCGGTTCCTTTATTCTAGCATACGCAATGACTGAAGGTTCCTACGCCTTTCAGGTGGCCTGAGAAGTTGTGCCTATCACTTGAAATACATTGAATCGAACTGTTGCAAAAAAGGGCTTTACTAGATCAAGGAACTAAATTCTAACACAGAAAATTAGAGGGAGAGTTCGAATTTTGTTCTTCGCCTTCAATAGATGGACACAACACGCTTTAAAAAAATGCCCACTTCGACCGCACTCTCTTTCACTGTAAGAAAAACGCATGCATAGAAGGTAAAGCCGAGATCATACTTGCAGCGACGAGCGACGCGGCGCAATGTTTACCATCAACATCGACGAAAAATCGATATGCACGAGATGTACTGTCGCCGTTGCTAGTCGCGGGAAGTGTGATCCCGGTCTAACTTGGGAACCTCGCAGCCATATACGAGCTTTTGAGAGCCTGTGGATGTGTCTTGGTCAATTCGGACACGCTCTTTCCCAATCTGTCATTGGATTTTGCAACGGACCTCAAGTTAACAAGTTGCTATTGGTTGAAGTTACTACGTTGTGATTCAACGCATGTTCGTTATTCTCGTGTACCGAGCGAGAGCTTTGTGATTAGAACATTAAAACAACCGTGACAAGAACAGAAATTGTATTCGAGTCTACAGGATCCGAGCGCGGCAGTCTCCGTAACGAAAATGAAAATGGGCAGGGCTTGACGGGTGCTCGTGTTAAGAATGCTAGCCGAAATGTCGCATTATCAAGCATTTGTAAAAACTTCTGAAAAAATCGGAACACTCCTTAGGGCTACTTTTTGTCCTGGAAGACAGTGAAAAGATTTTCTGCACAAAACTCGAAGAAAAAATTTATTTTTTTGATTTTTCCCATGAAAAACCAAATTTTTTCGTAATCAAACCAGGGCAAGCTCGTTTGAAAGCCGGTCCAGAAAATCTCTTTCTTCTTGATTCGCACCCCGATTCAACGAAAAATGCTCGAGGCAGCCGCCGTGATAACCTCCTACAGGCACTTCATATGGCAGCAATATACAAATTTCAAGATAATAAGTCTTTTGTTCGGCATTGATGGTATCGTTGGTGTCTCACAGAGAGATAGCCGCACTCAGCAGTTGGGTGCAAAATCGTTCAATCAATAACCACTCTCCCTCCGTTTTCCCCAATTTTTCCCGCCAAGCAACGTCGCGGCAATCCCTCATCCAGTGATTGACGATACATTGGTAGAAGGTCTATATTTATGTTTTCCGTGGAACATACTACGTCCTTCAATGTTTCTTGAACAGGTTCCGGACCATCCATTTAGTCGTCAGCATGATCCCTATCGTTCTCCATGTGGGCTTCGTCGTCCAGCTCATCTGTCGCATCAACTTCGACTTCGCCCGTGACGCAGCCCCGGAGAATTAGTGCAAGCTTCTCCGCTATCTTCTTTTCGGCCCTATTAGCCTCGCTGCTTATAGACTGTCCGGATTTCGCCAGGAGGATTGAAACAACATTCGAAGGTGGGAAGGCCATGACGATAGGATGGTGTCCTTAAGTTTTTTTTTTCTGGCGGCATGGGCCGCGTGGTATGCACTTGATATCGATTGCTGGCCATTGGCTAGTGGTCAAACTGTGCTGACACATAGAGTTCGCGCAATGACTTTTGTCTAATGAATGGACGGGACTGCGACGGTAGATCACCCCGCGCCAACCGAAACCCCTTTCTCCAGTGAGGCCGCCAACCTTGCACGGCTAGCCGCCTGGCCTATGCGTCAGACGAAAAAGGAAACCATATGTAGAGTTCGCGCAATCATTTTAGTCTGATGAGCTCAGATATTCGTGGGGAAGTTCCCGAGAACGACAGCAGAACTTCCCTCAAAACAACTGGGGAACTTCCTCCGAATTGGGGGGACGCAATGGGGACGTCTCGACAGCAAAGTAAGGGGGTAAGTTCCCACAGCAGGAGTTCTCTTGTTCTCCCAACTGCAGGTCTTCCCGCGACCTTCCGACTGCTGATCTTCCCATTGTTCAATGATTGATCAAAGATTAGCTCGCTAGAACTCGCTGTTTTCGACAGCCTCCTGTTCCTGAAAAACTGCAGTCGGTCCAAAAATATTCACCTCTGACCACAGGTTATAGAGAAGCTTATTAGCTCCTCTGAAACCCAGACAGAGATGCCTTACGTAGTCCTTGAGTGGCAGATCTACCCCCTAAATTTGCGAAGTGTGAGACCATCTCGCGACTAGCCCGTATGCATCACCGTATACGCTGCGGCTTTGTCTTCGCGTTTATCATGTTCGGGGGGAGGCCATGGGAACAACCGTGAAGCGAACTTCCCTTGTTCTCTCCCCGAGTTGACTGTTTCGAACGCCTTATCGTTGTGTATAATTCGAGGGGAGATGGGAGAGACGTCCTCCTCCGGGGGAACGTATCGCTCCTCTCCCCTCGACCGAGTGATAGCGACCAAATCAGGTCTATTGTCCTCGGGAACTTCCCCACGAATATCTGAGAATGGACGGGACTGCGACGGTAGATCACCCAGCGCCAATCGGAACCCCTTTCTCCAGTGAGACCGCCAACTTCGCACGGCCAGCCGCCTGGTCCATGAGTTAAGCTAAACCGAAAACGGAAACCATACACAGGAATTTAGACGCAGATTTGATATAAAAGAAAACGCATCAAAATGTTAAAAATTTTCGAAATATGGCGATGCCCACTTTTCCTAAAACGAAAATCCTTCTGCTGGTATTTTTTTAAGCAGCAGATTAAATCGCGATTAAGCAGCTAGGTATATGGTGAGAATATTGTAATCCGAGAAGAGGATATCCTGAGACTGACAGTTGCGACTAGCAAGTCTTAATGGACGATGTAATAACATATAGTTGGGTCCGTGTTCTGTATCCTCAAGAAAAAACGTCTAAATTCCAACCGCGGCTGGCGCGACGGTTCAATTCTCAGAGATTGAGATTTGAACCGCCACGTCGGCCGCTATTTGAATTTACACGTTTTTTCTTGAGGAGACAGGCCACCAATCTAACCATATTTTCCAATTTTTCTCGAGAGCAGCTTCAAAAATTCGTTAGACCGCTCCATGGTTAAGTTCTCTCCCTTTGTTCTGATGAAGCTTTGGGGTTTTCAAGTGAGTCGATTTGTTGAGTGAGGTGAGGCTCTCTCAATCTGTAATGCTGCATAAAGAATCTTGAAGTCCGGATCTCTTCGAAGGTGAGCATCACGATCAGTTTTCCACTGACTTCTGTGCCAATTGAAGAAGTGTGGGAATTTTTTTTTCAGCCATCCTGTAGGCCATGAGAGCACATGCATTTGTCTGATCTACTGATTTCGTCTAATTTGTTGGATACGAACAAGCTGTTTTGTAGTTATTCGGCCTAGCACTTCGGCCGCAGCTTGCGTAGTAGTTAAGGGTGTTTTCACAAAAATTCGATGCTTCAAATGGAAGAATGAGCGAGCACGTGAAGTGAACAAAAATTCTTATCTCGTAGATTACGGTGGAAAAGTACTGAGTCGTGGAGTTTTTATAAAGATAAATGTTTCTGTTTCTTGAACTCTATAGAAGGACTTGATTGGTAATGAGTAAACCGATGAGGGGTAAAAGTATGAGGAACGGTATACAGCTTTGGGGTCCTAGCGGCTCATTCTTGTTTGAACACGATGACAAGTCTTAACACTCTGATAAGCATCACAGCGTAGCTTGATATGGTGGTTATCAACACGTGATCACGTTGTGACGTGCTTATCACGTGCACAGCCATTATAAAAGGCGCCTCTTCTCACTCGAGTCCTCATTCGGCATTCTGATGCCGGCCCTGGAAGGTGACTTCGACTCACTCTTTGGAGGCCAGCATATTTTTGGCCGCTGGGGGATAGGGATATCCTCTCGGCTGGGGGGGGGGTTGCCGCGATCCGCGGGGAGGGTGATTTCACCGCAGACCGCGGCGAAGATTACGTTTTTGGCGTGGACCCAGGCGGGGACCCTCTCCGTCGTGGGACCGCGACAACCCGGGGCGTCATGCTGGTGGTGAAAATTAAAATGAATAACCCGTGAAGTCAATGACGTCATCGCTCGGCTGCTCGTTGGGGGTCTCCCGCTTTGCATCTAGGTAGTGTCCCGACCGTGATAGTGACGTCATCACGATGACGTCACTATCACGGTCGGGACACTACCTAAATCGCGGTGCTGTACTTCCGCTGCCCATCATCGTATGACTCCGAGTAGCTCCGTGTTTGGAGTCTTACGCGGAATCAGGGTCAAGCGGGGAGTTGCGTAATTTTTCTCCTAAATTCAAAACTTTTGCGATTCCCCCCCCCCCCCCGACGCGCGATTTTCGCGATCCCTCCTTCCCGAGTCCGGTCAGTTTATAATTGATTACTAAAAGTGTCAGACGCCGAAAATTAGTTCAGTTGTTGAGCCCAAGCGCCTAATACCGAATGCTACGATCCTTCCCTTGGAAACCAAAAGTAATCGAGAATTTATGGGATATCCACGAGATTCTCATTTTTGGACCGAATTTTTCGCGATCCCCACTAACATTCACTTTCGGACCCAAATTTTTGCGACCCACCGTTGCGAAATTTGTCAAACCCGGTTGACCCTGCTCGGACTGTCCCCTGGTTTGCCTGAGAAGCGGTACTCACTTCCCAAGACTGAGCACGCTCCAAACAAAGCCCTTCTCACTTTCGCTTCTTATTCGCGCAGTACTTTTACTGTTGAGACCCATGCACTTTCCACAAAGCGCGCTCGCACTCCAACGATGCGCTATCCCGATCTCAATGACGCGGCGCACGCTTCCGAAGTTACGCTAATCACCTTAAAGGCAGTGTTCACGATAATCTTCGATTCTGAGATTAATCGCTGAATGGATTGTTTGCCCCCCGAGTAGATCCGAAATGACGAAGAAACCGTGAAAAACGCACCAGAAGTACACAAAATCCTTTACTCTCACTGCGCCTCTTTACTCTCACACGAACTGTCCGTTGTGACAATGAAATCTTTTGTGGAACCGTCTTTCGCAATTCTGTACTCTCTGTTGCTCCGTTCTTTCCTTCGGACCCAAATTAATACTGTTGTGCCTGAAGTATTCTTCTGTTTTTGATTAGCCCCATTTTTCGCCGGTGACAACCACCGTGAACATGTTCATCCAATCGGGCAACTAGTCCAGGCCAGAGAATAATGTCACAGAGAAAAGACGATTTAGTGCGTTTCTCGCCGTTTCTTCGTAGTTTTGGTAACATATGGTTACCAACGCATTGTTTTGAAGGAAAAACTCGGCAACGAAAATCATCGTGAACACTGCCTTTAACCCATTCACGACCACGCCTAATTTTGGGTGGCTGCACGTTCGGACCGCGTGCAATATTGCGTCACCGTATAACGTGCTCACCGGTGTGGGACACGCTGGCTCGAATAGCGCCCCACGGGTAATTCATTTTTCTTTATTGTGTCCATTATGTAGCTAGCAACGATGGTCGGACAGTGTCAGAATTTGAGCTTCCGAGACGCTTTCGTTATCAAGAAACAATTACTCAAAACCAAAACGGGGTCGACTGAGCTACAACGCTTTCAGGAAAGTAAACGAGTTTCAAACGATAGGTTTGTACTAGACAACCTAAAAGCTCGCAATAGAAGGAAAAAGAAATCACTACGCGCTTCTTAAGCTGCTTTACAGCACTTTTTTCCTCTACTTCAGCCCACCTGAACTTAGAAAGTTCTAAATATGTTGTTGCATTTGACCTACTGATGGACCACGAGGTTTTTATTTATCGTCCATCACTGGATGAGGGATCGCCGCGACGCTGCTTGGCGGGAAAAATTGCGCGATCAATAGCCATTCTCCCTTCGTTTTCCCGCCCGCAATTTTTCCCGCCAAGCAGCGTCGCGGCGATCCTTCATCCAGTGATGGACGATAAGTCTTGGGTAGGTCAAGACATTGATCACATGTAGGTTCGAAAGAAATTTCTTGTGGCGGAGAAATTGATCTTTAAAAAGGGTGTCCCACCGGTGGGACACGCGGTCCGAAGTGGTACTCAACGCGTGTCCCACCGGTGGGACACGTGGTCGTGAATGGGTTAAGAGACTGCGCACATTCTGAAAGGAACGCTACTTCCCAAGAAGTGCTCACGCACTCGACGGAGCATCGCTTATTTGCCACGACGCTGCACTCGCTGCTCGTTGATCGCTTCCCACTTCTTATAACTCGGTGCATGCTTCCTTTGAAACGCTACAGTTATGACACGGCACACAATATCGTGAGGCACTACACACTTGACGACGCGATGAATTTCAATTTCGGCGACGCGAAAATGAGTGAAAATTCGCCAATTTCTTCAATAAAAATACTGTGATTGGTTTAATTATCGATCATACAAATTCGACTTGATTCAACTTCGACACAATTAGAAGTATTGCTGCTTGGGCGCAGTTCATACTCCTCAACCCCAGCGCGTGATGAGCAGGCATAGCGTTGGAGTATGAATGGCGTGACGACACGCCCACAGTGCACGCAACTAACTCCCGCTCCGCAGTAGTTTGTTAATACGCCACCGATTTCGTTGCGTTTCATAATATTTGATTTCAGTATTATCATTTGCTACCATGGTGGTGAACTCGTGCACAGAAATCGCGTGTTTGGAAAAGTTAGGGTCCACTTTTTTTCCGCTCCGCCATTTCGTCCCCGCTGACGTTTTCATAGTCTCCGCAAGCACCTGACGCGCGTAACGCGCTGGCGATGACGAGTATGAATTGCACTTGACAACGACTCGTCGGAACATTGTTATCTACTATTGCTGCAGAGCTCGTCCAGACATTGAGCTGACCAAACCTGTTAATGATTTCGTGTTTGAACAAGGATGAGCCATTTGGATCTCCAAAGCTCTGTAGCGAACGTCGTTAAAGTAATGATCAGATACAGATTACTCTAGGTTTCATCCGTCAAATGAATTTTCTAGGAGGCAGACATGTTGTTCCGCCGATCTTCGTCTACTACATTCGCTTTCTATGTATTACACTTTGATAATATCGGATTAAACAACTTACGATTTCTGCTAGCCGAAGCTTCTCTACTGCTGCCTCCACCACCACCACCACCACCTAAAATTGAAATTAAAAAATTTCTGTATAGTCAGTGCTTTGGAAAAAAATATGGTGTGGAACTGGTGTGTTACAATCTGCTGCTTGGTATGAAACCAAAAAGGCTGTGACTAAACTTAGTTCGAAAACGTCTCGAGGAATGACTTTCCGACAGAATTTCGAAAGGTCGAATTAGTTGAAAACTCGGTTTTTCAAAATTTAAAAAAAAATTGAGTTAGTCGAAAAGTTCGCGACTCCAATGCAAATACAACACAATATAGATAAACTCTGGTACCGCCGTAGTGACCTGTTGATTTCGATTATCATAGCGCGGAGAGGTGGCCTTTTTGTCAGAACCTCCTTATCACTAGTTATGTTTCACCGAGGCCCACCGCTCCGCTGCTGGTATTGATCGAAATCAACAGGTCACTACGGCGGTATCAGAGTTTACATGGGTTGCCGGTGATAATGAATAGGGCTCGTGGCCTGAGGATCAATACCGCTTATCTTGTCTGTTCACTCGTGCACACAAGATCACTAGATGCGGAATATGCGTTTAACCTGTCTCATATGCAGCAGTTCTTCTCGTCAATGGAGCACATTGAGACGCCGCTGGCGACCATAGGCGGTAAGCTGTCAAACCCAGCAGCCAAGGCGTGAATGAGCTTTCGGTGGACCTGCAGCCTAGTAGGTTGTAAAGTTCAGCAAGTCTTGGAAACAACTTGCTTTCCCTATCCAACCGACAGTTCATTTTTCACATGGTGGCCTCATGCAATCAAATTGACACGGACGAACCTCGAGTCGATTCGAGTGGTAGCGTTCGATTTTTTCAGCGTTTGTCCCACTACATAACAAGGTCCGCCATTCTAGTTTGTTGGCGCCATTTAGCTCGATCGTGCACCTGGTCGGGGTGTACGCCGGCAGCCTTCATGTCAGAGTGCAGCGTGTCTAACCAACGCTGCTTCAAACGACCCTTAGGCCGTTTTCCTGGAACAGTGAGATTAATATCAACGCTGCAAACGGAATCGCTGCTAGCTCGAAGAGTGTGGCCATGCCATCCCAGGCAAGATTCACGCAGCTTGTCGCTGATCGGGGCAACATCGAACCGCTCTCGAATGTCATCATTCCGCATGCGATCCAGCCGTCCATCTCAGCATCTTCGTTTCCATCACGCAGAGGCGGCACACTGCCTCCTTCTTTGCAGGCCAGCACTCGGCACCGTAGAGCGCCATCGGTCGAATGACACTTTGGTAGTCCTTCGACTTTAGGTGATCGGATATGCTCTTGTAGCACATGACGCCGATCGTGGAACGCCATTTCATCCACACAGTAGCAGTGATTTCTTTAATGAAGGCAGTGGTCGCGCTCGAATATGCTCGTCTTCTTTTCCTCTCTAAACCCTTTTCTGGGTATAGAGTAGTAGAACCTATGAGAAAAAATCGCGGAAAATAGCTGTTCTGGGCCAAATTTGAAGCCTTAACTTTCTTGTCTTTTGATGGTGGACGAGTCCACCCCACATAATCGGAATCGATGATCTCTAATATCAAGAACACCAGCTGGCTTGAAATTGAATTTCAATCGATGAACTTTAGGATTTATGTACACATCTAGTCAAAAACATTGACTGAAGTGCTTGCTTTCATTGTTCAACTGGTTTATTAGGTAAATTTGCATTTATTTCTTCCTCTGAGTGTCGATGATTTTTGAATGCTTGGCATGAGACTGTGATCTTTCTGTGCACAAGTGCACGAACTGGAAATTTAGGGTCTTAATAACTCTAATTCTAGCCCGTTTTTCACCGCGCTACCTTATCAGTTTTTGAGCTGTTTTTGATCTGAGCTGATTTTTGTAGTTTTTTCGATAACGTTTTTCATCGTGACCACTGCCTTTAAGGCTGCCGTCAGATGAAATTTTGGATCCGAGATACTTGAGAGCGTCAGCTCGGGGTAGCTGAAAACCGTCTATCCTGATGGTCCCAGACTCATTTGCATCGGTAGTCAAACTGCGCCAGGCGATCCCTTTAGGCTTGCACTTGCTTCTCAAGTTCGCCTTTGCTAACGGTCGCCAACAACACATCGCCTGCATAGAGTGAAGTCCTTGGCGCAGGCATCTGCAGATCACTTGTGACAGCATCTAGAACAACGATGAGAAGGAGCGGTGATAGAGCCGGACCTTGATCAACACCGACAGAAATCGGGAAATCCCTTGACGTTCCAGCGGTAGCCTGCACTCAGCTTTTCGGATAGGTGTACAGGATTCGGACCTAATCGATAAGCTCTTCAGGTACGAAGTGAGATCGTAGCGCATACCAGATGACATCATGCGGGACGCGGTCGAAGGCTCTCTCTAAGTCTAGAAAAGCAAAGTGTAAGGCCATTCGCTTTCCGCGATACTTCTCAGACAGAAGTCTTGCAGTGTGGATAGCATCGGTAGTCTCACAGGAAGGAACGAATCTGCATTGATTGTTAGAAATCTGGACGATATCGCGAATGCGTGCATCGATAATTCGTTCAAGGTCTTCATAGTGTGAGATGACAGGGGAATGAGCCGATAGTTTGGACAGTCAGTGGGAACATCTTTCTTTTTCCAAATAGGAATCGTCGTGCTTTAAAGGCAGTGTTCACGATAATCTCCGATTTTGAGATTATACCCTATATTGATTAAATGGCCCCCGGGTAGAACTAAAGTGACGCAGAAATTGAGAAAAACACACCAGAAGTACACGAAATCCTTATGTATCACCCCGCCTCTTAAAGGAAGTGTTCACGATGAAAAAAGTGTTTGAACCAAAGTTGCCACTTTGAGCGCAAGGCAAACCCCAAAAGCGCATTGACCGCCCACCGACGTGTACGAATGAAAGCTTGAAATCGTGAGATGAGCGATTGTTTCCAATGATTGGCCCCGTTCTTCCCTTCACTCTCAACTTCTCTTTTTACTCAGGTCAGCTCGCATACATCGGCGGCAAAATGCAGAAGTTACAAGCCTCGGAAAAATCGTACACCATGCTTCTCTAGCTCAATTTTTGAGAACCCATAACTCCATTTGCAGAAGGTCGTGCACGATTTCAGAGGCACCGTTGGAATCACCATGAGACCGTTTTTAGGATATGCTGAACAAAAGAAAACCTATTTTTATCGTGGACACTGCCTTTAAGTATCACAGGAACTGTTTGTTGTGATGATAAAAGCTTTTGTGGACCCGTTCTTTGCAATTTTCTACTCTGTATTGCTCTGTTCTTTCCTTAGGGCCCTAACTAATCCTGCTTTGCATAAATTAATCTTCTATTTTCGATTAACAAAATTTTCCACCGGTGACAACCACCATGAACACGTTCATCCAACCGGACAACTAATCCATGTTATAGAAGACCTGCTTCTATAACATGGATTGGTACCTGCTCGTTGGTGCCCCTGCTTCTACTGAACCCAGCAGACATTTGAGTGTACACAGGGAACGTTCGAGCGATATAGCGTGCACAACTATATCGCGAAAGTATCCCGCACATTGCATAAAGGTGTCGCCGTCCGGCACACCAAGGCCTCTGGTCTATAACACCTTAGGATCCGTACCTAGGGAGTTCATGGAGTCTTTGATCACAAGCCACAATTTCGCCACCCTGAACTGTCGATCGCTGTCGAGTGATATCCAAAAACTGCGCTATCCATACTTCTGAGCTATTTCCATGCACCGTTTGCTGCTTTGCAGGAAACTCGCCTTAAGGATAGACCTGTCATCAGCATCGGAGAGTACACCATCTACTGCGGTAACGCTGACGATAGGAGAGTGTGAGGCTGTGCAATAGCTGTAAGTAAGGATTTCAATGGTATGGTCAAGGAGTTCGGCACAACGTCGTGCCGGAATGCATTCGTACGACTGTGCGATCACAGAGGATTCAATCTGTGGATAGCGAGGGCTCATGCGCTCACTGAAATCGCCGAAGACAATTCGAAGGATGCGTTCTATGAGGAACTCAATACGTTGCTGGCCAGGATACATTGTCAACATGCTGCTGTCGTGGGGATTGGCGCAAGTGCGAAGATGGGACTTGATCAGGAATCCGAAGTACTCGGTAAATGGTTCTTCCCAGTGGAGCAAACATCGGACAATGGCTCCCGCCTAGTCGACTTTTGTGAACGCAGTGGTCTGATTATTGCATCGACATTCAAGAGGAATCATCGCCGCCATCAGCTTACGTGACAGGGACCAACCCAGCTATCTCCAGAAGAGCAGCGGAAGCGGAAGATGACAACTTTGAAACTACAGCTTGACTATGTCCTGACGAGGAATATTCCAGTATCGGACATTCGAAGATCTAGAGCTGTGTGGGATGTCGCATTCGATTCGGATCACCGTCCTGTTCTGTTGAACTTCACTGCGAAGATTCACAAGAGGAAGCGAGGGGCTCAGCCTCTCCAGAGGATTGACATGACAAGTCTCAGAGATGAAGAGTGCAGAAGGAATTTTTGACAACGCGTTTCTATTCACATCGCAGTACGGACTAAGAAAAAACTTTGCGACGCGGATTCTATTGTCAAGTGCATCCAGGATGCTTCGAAAGAGGCACTCCCGGTTGTAAAGCCTAAAAAGAAGTTCGTCTCAGAAGAAACAACATCTACCTACAACAGAGTATGTGCTCTCCGAACTGCAGGAAACTTCGTGGAGGAGGAGCGTCTGAGGAGGAAGTTGCGTCGGCAGCTTCAAAATGACCGAGAGTGGACGTGTAGAGCTAAGGAGTTCAAGAAGATTCGGGAGGAGAAGAATCCGAAGAAGGCCTACACGTTGCTGCGACAGTATAGCGGGAAGATGAAGAGATGTTCTCCTGTCTTGAACACTACCAATGGAGTTGCAGTTGGTGATGCGACGCTGCCAATATGGAAGGATTACTTCAGTTCACTACTGAATCTTCCAGCGCCATCAGTACCTGAGCTCCCGCATGTTCGGAGAGCACATTACGATGTCATTGAGGAACCGCCGACTGAGTCTGAAGTTTTGGATTGTGTCCGGAAAATGAAGAATGGAAAGGCTGGTGGAGATGACAACATCACTGCTGAAATGCTGAAAGCTCTTCCTCCGTCTGGGATTCGTGAAATGACCAACACCATCCGTGCCATATGGATGAGTGAAAGGATACCCGATTCGCGGAGACATGCGATCATCGTACCTCTTCACAAGAAGCTATCCGTCACGGATCCTAAGAACTACAGAGGAATCTCTCTACTTCGTGTCATGTACAAGGTTTTAGAACGTATCATTCTCGAGCGACTTACCAAACATCGTGAAAGAACGACCAGAGATGAGCAAGCCGGTTTTCGACCTGGAGGATCGACCATCGACCAAGTGTTCGTCGTGAGAAGAGTAATTTTCAATCGTGGCAGCGGTATTTGAAGCCATTACAGCTTGCTTTTTTGGACTGTGAAGCCGCGTTCGACTCTCCTCATCGTGATCGATTGCTCAATGCTCTGCGAGCAGATGGAGTCCCGGAAAAGTATGTTCGGTCAATCGAGTACATGAACAAAGGAACAACAGCAGCAGTTCGTACATATGTCGGATTTACGTCAGCTTTCGAAGTGAGAACAGGAGTAAGGCAAGGAGCCGTTGCAGGACCTTTTTTCAACTTCGCCGTTGATGACATCACGCGTAGAGTTGCAGAACAGTTTCCTGCGGATGTGATCCTAACACCATCAGGACGCTCCCTTGTCGACCTGGAGTACGCCGACGACATTGTGTTATTCGCTGAAAACAACGCAAAACTGCAAAGGATTGTGAACCTCGTTCCGAAGTATGCCGCAGCCTATGGACTTTGTATTCGTCCCGACGAATGCAAGCAGATGTGGGTCTCTCAGGGGCCTTCAATGGAAGTTTGTGTGGACGGACAACGTATCGAACTGGTGAACGATTTCTGTTATTTGGGCTGTTTGCTGAAGAACGATGGTAGTAATGCTGCGGATATTCGACAACGATGTGCAAAAGCTACGTCTGCATTCAATTCTCTAACCAAGTGTTTGTGGTCTACCACCATCGCGAAGGAAATCAAGTTGCGCGTCTACCTATCCGCTATTCGCCCTATCATGATGTACGGATCGGAGACGTGGGCAGCACCGAAGATGCAGATGGAAAGGTTGGATTGCACGGAGAGGAAGCTTTTTAGGCATTTGCTTGGATATTTCTGGCCACGTGTGTGCCATAACGAAGACCGTTACAAGGAAATCGACGCAGTAGATCAACGCTTGACACGAGGGAGGTGCCAGCATCTCCTAACGCCATCTCAAGCAGCAGTGGAAAGTCGACTTCGACTGCTCGGGCATATACTAAGAAGAACGCCGGATCGTCTCGTACAACACGCTTCAAGAATGCTTCCAAATCCTGTCTGGAATCGGCCACCTGGGCGTAGGCGAAAGTTCTGGACGGATGTGGTTAAAGAGGATTTGAAGTCACTCGGTATCGAAAGAAAGTTCAGGCGCGATGTTTCGTTTTGCAGGAAATGGAATAGTGACAGCTGGATGGAGTGTGTTCAAATTGTGGCTGAAGACCGTGAAAAATGGACACGGCTGACTACTAGGACGGCACACCTCGGTGAAGATGCGGAATGACCGCGTCAGGCGAAAGCCAACCGATTAAGTCAAGGTAAGTCAATAGAAGAATGTCACTGAAATACGACGTTTTATTGCGTTTCTCGCCGTTTCTTCGTAATTTTGGTAACATTTGGAGGCCAACGCTTTGTTTTATGTGAAAAACTCAGGGACGGAAATCATCGTGAACATTGCCTTTAATGCCACAGTCACCAGGCGTTTTCTTCTCTTCGACAACTTGATTGAAGAATTTTGCGAGCCAGCTAGCGGGCCTCCAATGTCTCAACTTCCACACTTCTGCAGCCAACGCCGCTTCAACTTCTTCAACCGAAATCGGTAGTACGGGACCACAAATTGGCGCAATCTGGGTAACCGGTGGATGATCGAGTTTTTGTGAAAATATTTTCCTGAAATAGTCGCGCCATCGTTCCATTACGCGCTTGCTATCCATCATACGAGTCGGCTAGTGAGCTCTTTATTTTCTGCGGTTCGTGATGGCCGTTGTGGGGCATTAGGTTTGGATTAGATTTTAGGCTCCATGTTTCAGGGATAAAGCAGCAAACCTCAAACTTACTGAGTAAGCGAGCAGTAGCACGCGAGAACGGGCGTGCGCACTCGAGAGCGCAAGCGAGCAGCTAACGGTACGCACGCCAAAACAATGAACATCGATTTCGGGTAATCGCACGCTCTCGCAAGAAATCAAAACAGCGATGAACACTTCGAACCGCTGCTGCCAGCTATCAATTTAATTACAAACGTAGATGAATAGCGCAGCGGAAGGAATCGCTGTTATTGCTGTATACGGCCGAGCTCGATCACTTCCCCAGGTCAACCAAACCGTATGGTTTCGGGAAACTGGTGCACGTCGAAACACATGCACATGAGAGCACTGTGCTTCGAAGATGCGGCACATTCATCTTCATCTTATCCCTGTAGAGATCGAAAGCTCAAAAAGACGTATCATCTGCAAAACAATGCATTCTGTCCCGAACGAATCGTATGCATCGTATGGGACAAATCAGATTGTTCATGTTCCATGACCTTCATGAGAAATAAAATGAAACGTTTATTCGCAAGCGGTCTTGCTGAATAAAGCGCACTTTGTTTTAGGGACTGTTTTATTTTGAACAAGCCGTAACTAATATTACATTCGGAGCATATGAAAAAATTGATACCTTTTTTAGCCTTCTTTCCTGGACCTTTGATTTTCATATTGGCGTTGCCGAAACAGCAATCGGCGTAGAACACACTCCAAGACATTGCGCTGATAATGATGAGGCAACGTAGAGGTAGCATCTTGAATTAATCTTCAGTAATTTTAATCATAAAATATCATAATCTTGATTGGAAAAGTCGAATAAACGGCTACGCCTTGTGTTTGTTGATGGCTTTGTACGGGGCGGCTGAAAAGTTCTAGCACTTCTTGTTGTGGTTACTTCTTTTAAAGTTGTGTTTTTCTTTTAAAGTTTTTTTCTTTTTTAGTTTTTTTCTTTTTCTTTTTACTTGTTTTTCTTTTTTTTTATTGTTTTCTTTTCTTTTTTTCTTTTAAAGTTTAAAGTTTGGTTACTTCTTTTAAACCGACAATCATTTCATTCTGAGATATAAAAGCTTTATTTGAACAAGGGCAATAAATTTAAGCTCAGAAGGTTGCAACGAGTTCGAGATTCTCTTCTTAGGTAAATGTGCGCAAGACGCTGTCGAGAGTCGCCCATTTGGAGTCCTCGCATTCAATTTACTCTGACTACGAGACCTATAAGAGAAGCATACAAAGCGCAGGTCATATCTGCTGAAACGAATTCTATTGCTAGTATCTATTGGGCATCTATGTATAGCAAAACTCCTCATCACCACTTCCTGAGCTGCTGGTTCCGAGAAGTTATGGTCTAAAGATGGTAGTTTTTTTGTGCTTTTCGTACCTTCCAGAACGCTCAGTAAACTTTCGAGAATCCGGTAACGGAAGTCATATTAGTGTTCAGTACCCCAAAGCAACGCCCCCCCCCCTCCCGCCCTGAGAAAATTATGGGTGAAAGCACGTTTTTCGAACTTTGGGCAGACTGATAGAGTTATGAACTTCTAAGGATTTCCAGTTGAGCGGTTACTTACATCATTTACGGGTTCTGAAAGCGCTTCAGAAAAATGATCCAGATTTGACTTCAACTTTCCCATGGGGTTTTTATGCTGATCACGAATCTGAGGTTAATCTGTCGATTTTTCAGAAATTTCTACTTAAAGGCAGTGGTCGCGATAAATTATGCCTGCCTTCTTTTCCTTAATAAACCTTTTTCTGGATTCAGTGTAGTAGGATCTGAGAGAAAAAAACTGCGAAGATACTCTGTTTTTGTCTTTTGATGGCGGATGAGCCCATTCCACATCATTGGCATCGATGATCTCTAACATCAAGAACATCAGCTGGCTTGAAATCGGAATTCAATCATTGAAAAATGCCCGAATATTTCTGCCCTCGTCAAGTAAAATATTGAGTTAAGGGCTTGCTTTCATTGTTTAACTGTTTTCATTAATCAAAAATTGAAATCATTTCTGGCAGTGAACGTCAATGATTCTTGACTGCTCAGCATGAGACTGCGATCTTTATGGGCGGAGCTGTGCATGTGTGCCCGAATTGGCACCTTAAAATCTCAATAAGTCTATTTTCAGCTTGACCTTCGTGGTGTTTTAGCCTTTTGCTCATCAAGTTGGTTTTTATGGTTTTTTCCACAAATTTTTTCATCGCGACCACTGCCTTTAAATCGTTCAAAGCATCCCAGCGGGGAAAATTTTGAGAGCGAAACCCCACCTTCGAGATTTTCTGTTTTTTTTTCGATAGATGTGTCTCAAAATCATTCCCTGAGCGTTATTTATTGTGCTTAACACGAATCTGAGGTTCGTTAGCCGATTTTCCATAGATCTCGGTAGATTGCGGTGGGTATACGGTAGTTTCATTAAAGTCTCAGATTGAACTCAAAATTTGTAAGTGGGGTTATTCGGGGTGGTGAACACGAATTTGATGTCAATTTGCCGATTTTCCAAGTATTAAGGTAGGATTCCTCCTTAGATGGCATATTACCTACCGTAACGTACAGTAAACCTCAGAATTTCGACAAACAGACCCCAGGTTCGTTTTCAGCAACCTAGATTACCCCTAAATACAAGTTTTGAGCAGAATAAGACTTTTTTCAAAACACTTAAAAAATTTCTAACTTTTCGCGAAGCTTCGAGAAACCTCATAACTATTTGAAACCAGCTGCTCAGTTTTACTATAAATGCTCAAGTGATACTTACAACACAATTCGTTTCCGAAGACCCGACCGACGCTTTGTATACTTCCCTTGTTAGCTGTGACTGTAGATCGCCGCGCGCTATCGAAACCCCGTTTGCAGGTGATGCCGTCATCGTCGCTCGGCCAGATGCAGTGATCCGTGCACGACACTGAACTGAATGAGCAAACCATATGTCGCACACTCATTCGTTTTAATTTTCTTCAAAACATATCTGCGTTTCATCAACACATCCGTAGTAGCGTATCATCGTCCTGACATTTTTTGACCCACGGTCAGCATGCTAGAAAATCTACGAACAAGGTCTGGGGTCGCACCGCGAGGTATTGTTGCTGCATCGAGCAAAGTGCGACTCAGAAACACATGCCGTGGAAAGTGTGCAAGTGCCGTGCGCTTCAAGCAGATTAGAATTCAGTTTTTCTAGTGTCGCCCGCGACTTCACCTTTCCTGTTCGTTTAGTAATCAGTCCGAGAGGCTTGAAGTACCAAAGGAAAAGTAAAAAGTCGCTGACAAGATTCGAAAAAAAAAACTTGTCATCTGCTTCGATCGCGCGGTGCACTTGCTTACTCGGCTAACCTTTTTGAAGGTGGAGTGCATACATTGCATTTCAAAACTATAAAGGCACCCGATTTTCCTGAAATTCTCAAACTCTCAATTCGTATACAGAGGAACCAAGTACTGTATTCGAGTACCTTCCGTACATCAATATAATCATACCTTTCCTAGTAGTCTATTATCAATATTTTTTGAGCTTTTTCATGTTTTCACTTTTTCTGTTCAAAAACTAGAAAGGCACTCAAAAAAAGTTGTTTTTGATGACATCGTCAGAGTAGCTCGCCCATTCTACACCGAAGCATATATTATTCCAACTAACCACAGTTTACCGTGAATTGATGCACTCTACCAAAGAGCAAGATCGAGTGGACGGTTTTAAGAACTTGAACACTCTATTGGAAAAGTCGCTGTATAATCAAGGTATTTAAAAATCGTCAAACCTGATATCGGATATGTTTTGCGCTTCAAAACTCTTAGGTAAGTGAATCTGTTTTCTGTTTCTTGTGCCGGAAACTCTGAAAAAATAAGATTGAAATTCGGCAACTATCCCTCTGGAGAAACGAACGCACGACGACTGTTGTGTGACGTTGGCAGGGGATGTTAGCAAACCAGGCGAGTATTATGAGCTTAGGACTCCATTCAAGTGCCACCTTAAGTTTTGGCCCAGATTCGTAGAATTGCTCACTGAGCTGCAAAATGCTCAAGAATCCAAAAATTACGGAGAGGTCGACATTATCTCGACCTCATGGGGAAAAATTCGATGTCATGATGAGAAATTTTCGCCATTTCCGGGTGGACCTGTCGTCCCCATAATGGCGACGAAAGCGCCATCTCGTTCTTTACGCGAGAGTGCGGCAAAATAGTGTATCGGAGGAGAGGATGAGACAGTGGGATCGCCATCTCCGAAATTCTACTCCCGAGTAAATCTTGGTCATCATCGTAACAAGATTGCCTCAAAAGCAGATGATGCCACCCATCACCAACCGGTCTAGCTCGCCATTTTTCGATTTGCTTTCGATGTGTCTTTGCAGGTGTTCTCCCTAAATTTCTCTATCGCTCTTTGTTTCCAAGATTATTTACTTGCGCACGATCGCCGGTAAAAGTATCGGAACACCACATTCCGTGGGGTTTAACTGTAAACATATATCCTTTTGCATTCTAAACGAAAATCTACCAAACCGAGATATGTTAATCGGCATACCATCATATTTCGCTATCTTGACTGCCTGATCACTTCATGATGAGAATTTTCGAAGTGAAGATATGCGATTTGTGATAATCCTCTTGATTCAAATCTATCACATTGTAACACTACAGCACAGGAATTTTGGGAAGCGATTCAAAAATGACTTCAAAATGTAAATTGGACCACTTTCAAGCCATTTATCACAATTCGGCGCTTTATGCGCGCAAAAAAAAAACGCCGAAAAACGCCGTTTCCTAAAATCTGTGTGGTACTTGAGGCGGCAGTCTTGTATTTTGTATATAAAAACTTTTATCACCAAATGCGCGTGAAAAGCCCTATGAATTATATTTTCCAATAGGCTCAGTTTCATTTATGGTCTTCATGTTGTAATGTTTTCATATTGGTTCACTTCGAGAATATTTTTTTGAGGAAATCTACAGTAATCAGACCATGTTGCACTGTTGGCATTTAATTTGACAGCTCGTCACTTTAGTTACTAAAATGTGATTTCTAAGCTTGTTCTGTGATGAATGAGTACCCGTATTTCTAGCTCCAACTAGATCGCTTAATATAATAGCCCTCACACTACCCAAACCGTTGAAAAAATATTAAAAAATCTAGATCTCATGAATAATCGTTTCAGAAACCAACTCAAAGGCAGTGTTCGCGATAGGTCTCGTTTTCCAGTTTTCAGTGTGAAACACAACGCTAGCAGACGCTAAAAGGGATAGGGTTGAAGAAAGCAGCGAAATCGGGTTAGAAATCGATAAAAACTGCTGCGAAGTGAAGATGTCGTTAGCCCAATACGCCTGCTATGCCCGCCTTGCCCCCTGTTCTCACGAGCTTGTGGTGCCGAGGACGTCTTCGATAGCAAATTGCCAAGCAACTCCTCACGTCCAGCCTGATCGATTCGTGCGCATTGCGTCATTAGCGCGCGCTTGCTGAAACTAGCAGGGCGCGTAAGCTCGTCCGCACCCTGAAGCTGTACGCACGTTCGAAACCGCTATTTCAGCTTATTTCGAGAGCTTTTCTTCACTATTCCGTCACTAATGGTTAACTACGACCAAACGACCCCATCTTTGAGTCGAACTCGAGTATGACATCCTCTGTAAATTTCGCCTTTAAGAACAGAGCTAGTCGCAGAACTGGAAGGTCCATGAAGCATTGAAAATCAATGTGTCAATGTTTCATTCTAGCAGAGATATACGCAAAGGACCGAGCTGTTTGGGAGTAGGTGCTCCGATTCTTTTGCTCACTACTGAACGCATACCTTGGAAAAAAACTATTAGACGAGGAGATGATTGCTCAGCGCATTACAATCACCAATCAATATCAATAGGGATTTCGGGTCTAAGCAGATCGGTTCACTCTGACCGGGCTTCTTCTATGACTGCCTCGTGTATGAGTAACAAATGTTCGTGAAAGAGAACACTTGCAGAGCGGAATACACTATGCTCGCATTTCTCCCACTTCGACCTTACACGTTACGTTCAGGGTCAGGCACATCGGTGGTCCGGGTCGTCCTGAACAGCGACCCCCCCCCTTGAGAGGGACACTTTTTCGGCTAAAAAACGACCCTCTAGGAAGGCTGAAAAAATTGGTAGACTTTACTGACGCGTTTCCTTTTCGAGGTTTTTTCAATTTTTGGGGCCTCACCATTCGAAAGTGGATGAATAGCGTTCCATGCGCTGCCGATATTGAAAAAATTCAGCCAGGTAAAAAGCTGAAAAGCATATCAGAAACCGGGAAAATCTTCGCCCTCCGTTTTTGACCACGGTGGTCCGGTGGGGCTTTTGGACCACCGTGGGACCACCGCACATTTGACCGGCCATAACTCGGCTCAAAATCGATTTCATGAGCTCATCTCCAGACGTTAACATTTTCTAACATCTGTCTACAGTTTACACTCTTTCACTAGGTCATGTATCTAGGACGAGTCTTTTTCGATTTTTGGGCCGATTTTTTCAATGTCCGGAGGGGGGTAGGCGAAGTTCAGTTTTTGAAAAAAGTTATTTTTTCACCTATCTAGAAATGATTTTTGGAACATTTGCAGTCGATTGGTACCCTCGTTATGGGTACTTTTTTTTGAAACTGAGATAAGGCCATTTCCAGACGCTTCGTTTCGGCTTGCACGATTTTGAACTTGTTTCGAATCTTCGAGTGCTAAGGTATTAAATGATGACGTAGATGTTGTGTGCTATCTTCCTAAAGTTTCGGAGCGAGAATCGGCATTCGTGTGTTATTTTCAGGAATATTTTTCCTCCTCTGAGAGCTTCAGCACCCAAAGGTTTGGGGTGTTATTATGTGAACCAAACGGAGTAAAGCTCTAAATGATTCAGCTACAGTTTTAGCTTCGCTACCGACTCCGAACTTCTTGTCACGGTCTGCCCCAGAATACGGATGAAGAGCTTCGACCTGATGCAGAAAATATTTGCAGACCTTATGCAAAGGGTGCAAAAAAGGAAGTGGGAACAATATGAGGACATTCACACAATGAGAGCTCAGTTGCTGAAGCTTGCGACAACTTTGTAGGGCCTAACAGAGATAGATGAGATAGAGCTTGCAATGCCGAAAATTCTGAAAGCTCCAGATAATTTTCACGAGGGGTGAGGAGGTTTTCGCGCAGAAAACCGTGTCAATCTCATGTTTTACCACAGAATGCTGCAAATTTTCTTAGCACGGACGATGACTTCATGCCAAGCTTTCGATCCTATCTCGTATGTGGTATCGCTGCCAAGGAAGCTCTATCGGTCGCTAAACAATTCTCTTTTATTGTGATGACAATGAAGTCTGATGCGAAGCCTGCTTAATCGCATTACGATCCCTCATATGCCAAGCGTATGGTCACGAATTTGCACAGCACGTGAAGTTTGATTTGCTCAAATATTCAATGAGGAACAACTTCCCCTTTCCTCTGTTGACCGACGGCATTACCGACACCGATCGCAAATGGATTGCGTTTCTGATAAGGTTTATCCCACCCTCCTACACACCCGTAACTTTCTACTTCTCTTAAAGGCAGTGTTCACGATCAAATATCGTTGTCGTCTTTTTCTCTAAAGCCCCATGCTGATTCAATGGTGTTTCTGAAATCATAAGAAAAAACCTTCTGTGAACCACAGTTTTGGTCCCTCAAAGATTTGAGCCTGAACTTTCTTGGAAACGATGGTGGACGAGTTGTCCACATCATCAGTGTGACCGTCTTATTGAAGCCGATCTATGCGAGCTGACCTGAGTTTCAAGATGAAGCTCAGAATGAAAGGAAGAACGGGGCTATAGTGATTGAAAATCATTGTTCAACTGTTTACTCGTTAAACGATTTCTCCCCTGAATGTTGATGATTTTGTTCACGTTGCTCGGCGTGTACTGCGATCTTTTTGGGGTCAATCGCTGTGCTCGAAGTGCACAACTTCGGGCTCTTTAGACCCTAGAAACTCTTCCTGGCTCGTTTTCACCGCGTTCTTTCGACTACGTTTTTCAGCTGTTTTCGATCTAAGCTGATTTTTGTAGTTTTTTCGATGACGTTTTTCATCGTGACCACTGCCTTTAAGTAGAAACAGAAAGCGAAAGTCCGAAGACATCGTCGAAGCATTCAGGAATTTTTTAATTGAGGAGGATTCATGGGCAGACATGCAGAATGGACTTTCTCACAAGCCCTTCGCGTTTGCCATAAGAAAGGTGATGGCCCCGTCTGCCGACGGTGCATCTGTGATGACAGGGCGCATAAACGACGTTCATGCAAGACTTCAGCGCATAGTAGATGGCGAGACAACACTCCATGAAAATTTGAGAGCAGGTGCGAACCCAACATGATTAAAAGAAATTTTAGGTATCTAAATATGTTCTGTTTTAGATTTTTTTCTCAGCGTCTACGCAGCACATACACTGAATTCCGTCGTAACTGCTCTGAACAACTACGCCTATTGGCTCGCCCAGGAACAAATGAACTTTTCGTACTTTAAAATGTGGGCGATACATCGGGTCCGCTGGTCGGCTAGCATGCAGCAAGCGCTAGCAAAGATCCTACGCAAGTACCCGTTTTGATGGGGAGCCTTGTCGAACGAAGATACAACTGAAAGTATCAAAGCAAGAGCTGTGGCTGCTGCGTGGACGGGCGCACGTTTCCAGTTCTTCACCACGTGAGCCACACACTATTCCAGCTGAAATTGTTTTCAGAGGAACCACAATAAGAAGAAGGTCTCATAGTATAATATGTGTCACGCTGGCGCTATTTCGACCACATGATGGAAGACAAGGGCGGCAAAATGGCGAATGTCGCCCAAAGATTATTGAGAGAAAATAACGTTTTGAAAATGAAGAATCTCTTCAGCTTAAGATACGAAAATGTGAGCACAGAGCTTCTCGATCAGTACTATACATCTTTTGAAGGCCCAATTTCTGAATATCTGCTGTGGTATGACGCTAAGACATTTAAGGGCCCTAGTGGACCGACGTCGCAAAGCCATGAAACGCTCTCAGTTTCGGAGTCCCGAAACATAAAGCCAGAAAAACAGATGAGGAGTCACACTCCATCAGAGACCAAGGCAACGCTTATCGTTACACCGAATACATTACCTTTGACATCGATGCTCTTAGCTATCGAGCCTTGGGTAAAGTGTATAACGAAGGGACATCTGTTGCTCTGGTTAGCACCCACATCACTGAGTTCTACTCCAGCAATGCCAATCAGATTCGAAGGTATATATTCCCAGGAGACGAGGCTAACGCAGGAAGCAGAAGAACTTTCCCTAGCCTTTGGGTCGTAACATACTGCTGGAGATGATACAATGTGAAATAGCGAGTTTCGAAAACTTCGAAATGTATAAACCTACAAACGCCAAGTTCAATACCAGAGGTTGGCCCAAATATATTGACGACGCGAACAAGATACAGATCACAGTACGCCTAGATTCGATTACGAACTTGATCGCCTTACTTGAAAAGTACTGCGCTATACAGGATGCCATGCCATCGTGCGAAACCTACGCTACCATTGCCAGTTCTGCACAAAGTTTGCAGTCGTGGCTCAACGAGTTCCGAAGCGATAAAACAGTCTTCCATTTTATCGGATTTAGCTAGAAAACCCCGAAGCAATGTCTACTCCGAATGTTGTAGTCGAGATAATGTTGAGCTAGTACACGCTTGATGATTTACTCTATTTTTTATTTGGAAACTGCTCTTGTTCCATCCATAATGTTGACCATTCCATGGTAAATAATCATGGCCAATATAATTTTTCCTCAAGATTCAATTTTTCAGCGATACAGACATTATTTTAGATGGGTCAAGAAAATAACGACCCCCCCACCCAAAAATTTAAAGTTTCCCAAAAAAATAACGACCCCCTCGGTCCCACGGTGGTCCGCGGACCACCGTGAGCTTGACCCTGGTTACGTTGATGCCTATGAGTTTTGGAGTCTGCTTATCGCACCTAAAGAACCTAGGAACTTTTTTTAAGGCATCCGAAAAGGTGTTGTGGATGCCCTACATACATAGATGAAGCAAATACTGTCCAATCGCTCACAAAGTCGTTGGGTAGTAGAGCAAATACGCCCTAAAGTTGTTGTCGCTCTTCTGGCTCGTTCGAATGGGGTTATGGGTGTAAGAACGGCAGCAATGCCGGCCCAGCAGCCGCTTCGATGGCTCAGTGGCAACGCTCGAGTCTCTTGCACGGTGAGCGTTGGTTCGTATCTAAAGTTAGACATTGTTTTAAAGGCAGCGTTCACGATGATCATCCTCGCTGACTTTCCACAGTGAAATGATAGGCGAGAAGGATCCTAGGCTCCCAGTGTTGAAAGAACGGTAGAAAACGAGCCAGGAGCTGCAAAATGACGGCTGCAAACAAGCGTTTTGGTGCCCCAGACACGCCCCCTGCCGCAAGTTTCTAAGAAGTATTCTAACTCCACCGCCGTGCCGGCATGCTTCGCGCTGGAGTCGAGGAGTATGATTAGCTTTTAAGACCCTGAGCACACCTTGCGCAGACCCGCAGTAGCATTTCATAGCTTCTTTGCAGGGACCTACCGTCCACCGCTAGCTGTCAGTAATGTCAGACTTTTGGGAGACTGCAGTACAACAGAATGTGCATGTACTGACTACTAGCCGGATTTTCAAAGATTATTTTTGAGGTTTTCCACATCACCATGTGATGAAAACATACCCTCTGGTTCCGGGCCTGATTTAGTGTGTGCCGTTGCGGACTTGCGTCGTGGGGAAGAGAAACAAGTTTAAAGTCTGTTGAGAAAGGAGTGAGAAACAAGAAAAGAGCAAGGAAAATCAAGGAAAGTCCAGCATGATCCGCTGATGAGGTGCGGACGCGGAAGCTCGTTCGAAAGCGATGCGTCGCGCCCTCACGACGCAAGTCCGCAATGGCACACACTAAATCAGGCCCGGAACCAGGAGATATGTAGTGAGGAGAGAAATCTGAAAAAAAATTGAAAGAAAAAACGCAGCTAATTCTGTTTCCCAACAAATCAGTACAAAAACCCAATCAGTACATGCATCTTTAACCCAAATGCCGCCCTTCAGAAGTCAAAACCAAGGCTGGAGAGGCTATTTGCGAGAAACGGTTTTTTTCCACCACTTTTTCCGACGGGCAATTTTTTTCTCTATCTCTTGTTGCATGAGTGGCTTTGCTTTTTTGTGCTTTATTACTGTGTCTATTTTAGCGAACCGCTAAGTCGCGGCCCATCATAGTAATCTAGATGAAACAAGAAGGGAGCCAGAAAACGTTTTTTGCTATGTGAACGCTTGCAATTTTTCGAGCATTTAGGTCGCTAGCGGTTGACAAACATGTCTGAACATCTCATGGTTGCGTAAGAAGCATTCTGTAATGAAGGCGGTAATTTCAATGATATAATCATTGAACATACGAAAATGTAAAGCTTATACAAAGAATCAAAATGGTTTCCACTGTAGTTCTGGACAGTACGGTAGAGATGAATAGTGAATAATAACATAACCGTGGGTGGAGATAAAGCCGATTCTTTTTCTCGGCAACCGGCTCGAGCGGCACGTCTTAGACAATTACTTGATGCGAATGGTCAGTGATGATAAATGATTATGGCTAACAGTCGCTTGTCACACTCTAATCCGCTACTCGATGCAATCAATCTCAACGGCAAGGTTCCTTCATACTCGACTTCTTAATGAGCCTGTAAAGGGTAATAATAAACGGGATTCATTCGCTTGAACCCGTCGATCGCTTTACAAAACAAGGTCAGAATCGTGTAACAGCTCTAGAAACTAGAGACAGACTTTAGAAACTAACCTTTTGATAAAAACCACGACGGCTAGTGGGGCAGCCACACGGTTTATTTTAGCGTGGTAGAAAGACACGAGAAGAATGAATAACATGATTTCGCATAAAACAGTTTATTGTCAATAATTGGTGGCGCCGGGAAAATGGTTCCGTCGATGACAGAAAAATGTGATCCGTCGATGAAAAAAGAAGAAGTGGTAGCCAGCCGCATTTTAAGCCCCACCCAGTTGGTTCTATACGGTTGATTTTTGCGGGCAGACGCAAACGGAAACATTTGTTGTGATTCTCCTAGCGTGCTTCCTGACAAGGTACGGTTATCTCCTGGTTTCTTCACTTTTGACGACGTTTGGGAAATAGAGTTCTTCGAATTGGGTAGAGTTTAGTCGACATTTGACGGGATAAGCGCATTTCTGATTTGCTTCTTTCAGGCTCTGAAGACGGCGATTCCGCCGAAACGTACGTAAGCCAGTGAATCCATCTGCCAACCTCGTGTCCGAGTTCAAACAGATGTTTCATCATGCCGAGGTTAATAGAGAGTCGAGCATGGAGACGGAAACATTTGAATCCTTGGCTGAGTTCAGATCCGAATGATTAAATTCGAATGTCATGGCCGCGCAGCATTGTTGCGATAAGTAGAAGGTCAAGTGATTTTTCTCATGAGTTCAATCAGAAGACTACCCAAAGGCAATCTCCGGTTCAGCTAAAGAATCATACATGACAATTATTTGTGATACACGAGCGACAAAGAGTGTTGTATGTATACTACATGACTTATAGTTTTACAGAAGAAGCTTACGTGTATTCCAGGCCGAGACCTACTCCCGACCAGGGCTGGGCACACGTCCCGGCATGGCGATTTTGAATATGCACCCCCTTAGCTCGGTAATTTTTAGGCACCCCCCTATGGGAAATCGAAATCGGCTGTTTTCCGAGAAGTCGAGCACAACAGCCATGATCTTGGCTTCCTTATTTTGATAAACCAGAGTATAAAAAAAGCACTGAATGAAGAAAATTCCGAAAATGTCAACAAAAAAGGAAGTGTAATTTTTAAACTTCAAAACAATCTTATGAAGAAAATTTCTAGTAAGAAGGTAGGTTGTGACAAAAGATAAAAATTTTTTTTATTCTTTACAATTCAGCAATTACAAACAACAACAGAGCTACTTTTATTGCAGTAATTAATGTTTTCTATCGAATGTTTTCATGAACCTATGTATGAAGGATTAATCCGTGTTTGATCGTTCTGATGAAGACATTTTCAGAATTATCTTGTGTTGTGGGTCCATTTAGGGATTGAAGAGATGCGTATGGAAAGGAAAACCCGATTTTTACCCACGTAGAATGCTGCAATTCCTTAGAGACTCGGCTCGCCGTGCGATACGGTGTGTCTACGCAGCTACAGAGCGCACACGGGAGTGGACGCGCACACATTATCTATAAAAAATGTATTTTATTACAGAACGGGGAAGAGAAAACGGTTGAAATCGAAGGAAATGGAAGACGATGAAAATTTTCAAATCTCGATGTACCCATTTTAGAAATTTAATGTAAACAAACAAAGTTGGAGCAGGGGTAAGTATTTAGCCGTGACAAGTTTATTTCAAACGAACCTAGTTGATCAAAAGTAGCATTAAACATGCGAGCAAAGGGTATTGTGGGAAAGAGAAGAACCTGGCGAACAATTTAGCTCTAACAAGATCGTTTTTTAATGTGATTTAAAGACCTTAAATCTCGTCCCGGTTTTACCCCGAAAACCGGGACAAAACCGGGACGAGTGTTAAGGTCCTTAAATCACATTGAATATCAAAGCTTCGAATACTAAAATGTTTTCCAGATTCTCCTCTTTCTCTCAATGCTCTTAGTTCTCATGTTTAATGCTGTTTTTAATCAACAAAGTTCATTTGAATGAACCTTGTCAAGTCCGAAAAATTCACCCTGTTCCAATTTATTTTATTTACTTTAAATTTCTGAAATGGTTACATTGAAAGCATCCTATTTCTGCCTTCTTCCATTTATTCCACTTTCGATTCTTTTCTCCTCCCCGTTCTGTAATAAAATACATTTTTTAAATAATATTGTGCGCGCGTCCACTCCAGTGTGCGCTGTTTAGCTGCGGACAAACACCATATCGCACGGCGAGACCAGTCTCTAAGGAATTGCGGCATTCAAGCTGGATGAAATTTGAGTTTCTATGTACAGGGTACTTCTCAATTAGGAAGATACGATTATTTGCTTCTTTCACTGGAACCTGCAGTCTTCAATTTTTACAGTCGGCTCTCCTCATAAGTCATTCTCATAGACCAAATTATCTAACTGTTTTGCTCCGCTACGTGAGGTTCATGATTTGGCATAACACTAATTATGAGAAACTCGTTAAAGGCAGTGTTCACGATAAATCTCGTTCTCGAAGTCTCGGTGTGAAACACTAAGTTGGTAGGTGCTGTAGAGGGTAGGGTCGAAGAAAGCAACGAAAACTGGGCAGAAATAAATACAAGCGGCTCTGAAAGCTCTCCCGGAGCGCCCCCTCTATCCCGGTCCGCCCCACAATCGGACGAGCTTGTGGCGCCGCACACGTTTAGATGACAAAGTGCCAAGCAACTCTGCCGCAGCTAGCATTATCGATTCGTTCAGATTTCGGGATTAGCGCGCGCTTGCCGAAATCAGCAGGGCCCATGGTTCTCGTCCACGCCCTGAATTTAGAAACCGTTATTTTGACTTAATCTAGACGTTTTTCTTTCCTGTTACTTCAATATTAGTTACCTCACGACCAAACAATCCCATTTTTGGGTCGAGCTCGAGTGCGATATTCATCGTGAACACTGCCTTTAAAAGAAGTGAAATACTTGGTGCATTTGATTTGTCATGGGGTTTAACTCAGAAGAAACACTAAAAGCTCAATGAAATGACGTAGCGTAGATTCGGATGTGCGCTTTCTCACCAAAAATTAAAAATTGAGTGTCGTTTTGAAAGGCCAAAACACGCTCTCTTTGAAAACTATTGATTGCTCACAGTCGGAGTTTGCTAGTCTGAGCTCCTTGAAAAATTATGTCGTGGCTCCCACAATAATTTTCATGTTCTCGACGAATATATGTTTGTGTAGGCTTAGTAAGACGCGCGTGATTTGGCCTGTAAAACCACCCTCAAATTTCAATTTTTGGTAAGAAAGGGCACATCAAATCTACGGTACATCATTTCAACGATCTTTTAGTGTTTCTTCTGTATTTAAATCCATGAAAAATCAAATGCACCAAGTGTTGACTTCTTTTAACGTGTTTCTCATGAATTATTGTTATGCCAAATCATTAACCTCTCGTGGCGAAGCACAACATTTAGATAATTTCATTTTCATTTTAACGAAGGTTTCCTTCAGAGATAGGAAGAAAGAAACAGGAGCACTATCCTGGACGGAGAGGGCGCTACCCACGATTCAAGACTTGCAAATCAAATAGACACCACCGATTGGTACAGCCCCCTTTCATAGTTGTGCCGAAAGCCGAGGTCCGGACGACTCGTTATCTGATTTTGATAGGTCAAAGGGATAGATACTAGATGGATAGGATAGAGAAGATGGAGAAGTGTTCCCATACGGTAACGCGCGTCGTCCGACGTCGGTCGAGGCAACTGTGAAAAGGGCTTAAAGAGCAGTTCTACGAAATAGAAATCATGTTTCAGTTTCCCACTTTAGGAATATGGTAGTGGACGGGCACACTGTAACGTTGACGGCGCGAAAGGAGAACGCATGAAGACGAGCCAGGAAGAGCCCAAGAGCCCGAAGGTTTGCCACTTTGAGCGCAAAGGCAAACCCCAAGAAGAAGCACGCAACTCATACTTACGCAGACGTATTGAAGAAATGAGTGCTCGAGATAATGATTTCCAATCATTAGCCCCGTTCTTCCCTTCATTCTCAACTTCTCCATTTATAGTGGAGTCCACCAAGAGTGTCTCATTTACCTATCAAAAAGAGAAGCGGTCGACTGGAGATCCCAATGTGAACATGAAGGAAACTCGTTGCACAGCACAACCGCTCTCTCCGCTCATTCGGTATCGAGCGTGCGCTTGCTGAGCCATATGGGATTCCATGCGATTGATCCACACACCTGACCGCTTCTTGTGATAAGTGAATGAGACACTCTTTGAAAATTTCTCCAGACTCTCAGGAATCAACTCGAATCAGCTCATAGATGGGCTGAAAACGACCGGAAGATACAAGCCTCGGACAACTCGTCCACAATGTTTCCTTAGCTCACTCTTTTGAAGGGGACCATGGCTCCCGTTCCCAGAGAGGATCTTGTGTACGATTTCAGAGACATTATTGGAAATCGTAACATGGGGCCGATTTTCAAGATGAGCCAGAAAAACAGAAAAACGATTTTTCATCGTGAGCACTGCCTTCCAAGGGCCCCTTTCATAGCATGCTGCCGGCCGACGACCTGGACACGACTCGTTATCAATTATCGGTGATAAGATTAAGATGAGATAAGATAGGGTAGGAGTAGGGTAAACTAGATATACACATTTGATAACAGGTCGTCTGACATCGGTCGGTCAGGGCAAAACGATTTGAAAGAAAGGCTTGAAAGGCAGTGTTCGGCTATAATCTGGTCGATTCTGAGATTAATCGCTAATTCGGTGCCCATTACCCCTTTTAAGTAGAACCGAAAAAGCCAGACAAAAAAGAAACCAAGAAAAACGCACCAGAAGGGCAGGAAATCCTCAAGTATCGGTCGCTCGATCCGCCTCTTCAGGAAAGTATCAGTGGGAACTATTCGTTTGTGACAATGAAATGCACCTGTGGACCCAGTCTTTTACCCAATTCTCTATTCTGTATTGTTCCGTTCTTTGCACTTTAAATTTCCTAACTAATACTGTTTTTTTGCCCAAGAAATATTCTTCTATTTTTCCAGTTGGTCATTTTACCCACGGTGACAACCACCGTGAACATGTTCCTCCAGCAGACAACTAGTCCAGGCCATGGGAATAATGTCACTGAAATAAACCAGACTAATTAGGTGCGTTCTTCACTGCAACCCGTTCTGCTTCGTGATTTTTGGTAACGCCAGTTTGCCTTAACGCATTGTGTTTGAGTGGAAAAACTTGCGAAACGAGAATCATGCATGAAGAACACTGCAGCTTCAAAGGCAGCATACAACTCAAAAATGTAATCAATTTTATGCGGAGATGAATCGAAAGTCTGATTTTATTAATATTTCAGAGATAACGAGAAAAAAACCGCGGAAGAAAATCTGACTGAAATAGAAGATATAACGAGGATTTCGTTCTATATGTGGCTGAGATAAGTGGACGGAGGTTTTACCGCACATTGGCTCGAAATGGCGGAGACTAGCAGCAAATTTCTTCAATTTGGGACTATTTCAACCACGACGCTAATGTACTCTTTGACAGCCTTTTCTGGAACTCTTCTTGCAGACCTTAGAAGCGTAAGAAAAATGAGCCGAAATGCCAGCCGTAATAGAAGGCCCTTGCCAGACATTTGTATTGAAGGGCAGGGCCAAATCGAGGTGAGACGGAAGAAAGGATGATTTTGTGACTCAATAAAACGGCTCAAATACGGTCATTTATAACTCGTTTTCAACTCTTTCCAACTTCGTGAGGGCTCTTCTAAGAACTCAGCCAGGCCCTCATGAATCCCTGTAGAATTATCTCAACAACTTTTTTGAGCGTGTCTGCTGCCTTTAAGGAAGTATTTCTGTAGAGCTTTTATAAAAACAATGATTGATAGCACTATCAGGAGATTTTTATCAGAGTTTTTCTTCACTTCTATCAATAAGTCTCGGGTTTCCTCCCCCGTCTAGGATAGATCCGAAATCAGGACGTTCACGGCCTTTCTGCCCATCGCACCTGCTCGGCATTGTAGGACACACGTTACTTTACCCGGCGCCCTGCGCTCTCCCAGTTGGGTCCCGTCCACAGTTCCCTGCCCTCTGTAGACTCCCAGTTGGGTCCCGCCCACAGTTCTCGACGCTCTGTGGACTCCCAGTTGGGTCCCGACCACTCTTCCCGGCACTGTGCACTTCCTTTCAAGTCCCAGCAACTTTTCCCGGCGCTCTACGTACTCCAAATTGGGAACCGCCCACTTTATAAAGCGCTTGACGCACTTCAATTTGTGTCACGCACACGGAGCATATGGTCCCTGATGGACCTGAGGCACGTCTCTCAAGCTCTATTGAGTCTTATCACGTTATCCCTCCATTTCTATAGAACGACCGACCAAACTTCTTATCACTAGGTTCATTCAGCTTCACACTTACACTTTTTACTTTTTTTTTTTTACTTTTTTTTTTCTTTTACTGCCTTACTTTTTTTTTCTTATGCACTTTTTTTACTTTTTTTTTCTTTTTTTTTTGCTTTTTTTTACACTTTTGCATAAATCTTTTATTACCTTTTTACTTTTACATACTTTTTCACACTTTTACTTGCTTTTGCGCGCGCCTTACACACACACCTTACCTGCCACATACACCTCCACACACACCTTCCTACACACACCTTTGCCTCTACACACACACACTGGCACACACCTGCTTACACACACACACACTTTACTTTACACACACTTACACCTCCTTGCGCCTACCTCCACCTTGCCTTTTTGCGCACACACTTGCCTCACACACTGTTACCTTACCTCCTACCTTACACACACACACACCTTATACACACACACACTTTTACACTACACCTCCACACACACATACACACACACACACTACACACACACACTTACCTCATATACCTCTTTATATACTTACATAACTTATATACATACTACATACCATACCTCTATGATCATTTTTGTTTTACACACATATACATATACTTTACTATACTACATAACTTTATATATATCTTCACACACACACACCACACACACACACACAGACCTGCACACACCTGACACATCCACTACCACTGCACACACACCTGCCTCCCTGCCACACACCCACCTCCTCACACACACACACTACACCTACCTTGCTTACTTGCCTCCTGCCTGTACCTTTGTTTTTTTTTTTGATATCTCAGACCCTTTAGATGCATGAATTTTTAGTGTCTGGGACCCTGGGTCCTCTAGGTGGAATGTTGGGGAGAACTCTTACTGCTCTATCCTTTTATGTGTAGAAAGTACCTGTTGTTTCAAGATTTCTCCCAGAACCAAGGATTCTGGAATGAGGGATTGGTCTGCGCAGAAGCAAGTCATTTTCCAAATCACCACAATTTGCCTTTGCAGCATCAGGTGGCTTTCTTTGTACTGACTGTGATATCTGTATTTTTTAAGTCTGCCACTAATACAGCAGGTACGCTAATCACTTTCTGAGCGGTGAACTGAGCGATAAGCGCGTCTGAGCGCTGTCGTTATATATTCGCTTTACTCTGCCAATTCGAGACTTGATGCCTCAGCAAAAAAGGAGACTTACGATGCTCATGTACAAGAGTCGGCATGAAGTCTTAATTTTACGCAGCGTAAATTAAGTCACTTTATGGGTGGATTTTGCCGGTAGGATAGGTGAGAATGAGGTGAATATTCCGTGAAAATGGTGCGAACTGGCAGCGAGAGAGGTCCAAATTACCCCGAAAATGAGGGTGAAATTACCTCCGAAAAAATGGGTGGAGTTTTACCTCGAATTTCACGAATTTGAAGGTCCACAGCGCAAGAAGCCCCGCCTTGACCACGCAACATGGGCGTGCAATCTTCACCGAGGTCTGCGGTGAGGCCGCCACTCTGCGAGCCGCGGCGTAACTCGCCCGCCTCTCCGCCGTGAGGATACCCACTGTATCCTCCAGCAGCTTAAAAATTATGCTGGCGCTCCGGAGAGAATGACCAGAAGTCACTGCTTTTGTAGGGCCGGCATCCAGAATGAAAAATGCCGAATGAGGGACTCCTAATTTGAGATGAGGCGGCTTTACATGCCGGCTTTGTGCTCATGAGTAAACACATCGCTGACGTGATCAATCGTTTTATCATGTTTTCGCTGGAGATGTTTTCACTTTGTTTAGAAATTTTCTGAGATGCCAGCAACGGAGTGTAATTTCACGCTTTGCGCTCGATTGGTATCAACCGCTCAGCAAGCTGATGTGCCATTAACATGTTAGCGCTGGTGGTATTTTCACTCTTTGCGCAGACTGATATCCGACCGCTCAGCAAATTCACCCTTTGCGTGGTTACTGGCAGTGTTCACGATAATCTTCAATTTTGAGATAATTCGCTATACTGATTAGGTGGCCCCCGGGTAGAACCAAAACGACGTAGAAATTGAGAACGCGCCAGAAGTACCTGAAATCCTTAAGTATCACCCTCGCCTCTTAAGTATCACAAGAAGTGTTTGATGTGATACGGAAATCTTTTAATGGTGGACTCGTCACGTAAGGCAGCATCCTACCTGCTCTCTATTGCTCTATTGTTTCTTTCCTTACGGCTAACTAATCCTGCTTTGCATGAAATATTCTTCTATTTTCGTTTGACCCAATTTTTCACCGATGACAACCATCATGAACATCTTCTTCCAACCGGACAACTAGTCCATGATATAGAATGATTTCACTGAAATACGACATTTTAATGCGTTTCTCGCTGTTTCTTCGTAATTTTGGTAACACTTGGAGGCCAGCGCATTGTTTTATGTAAAAAACTCGGGACGGGAATCATCGTGAACACTGCCTTTAAGCTTTGATGACGGCGCTAAGGCCCCGGTCAGACTTCGTAGAAAAACCTGCTGAGTCCGAATGAGTCCGGGGTTGAAAAACCTGCTGAGTCCCACTGAGTCCGGTTGCCCCCAGCGCCAACCAACTCCTCTGCGAAACACGCAATTGATAGTGACGATTATCACCTCAGTTGTGAATCGGAACGTGTTTGGTGGCTGATTTTTCTTGTTTTCAACATGTCTGAATCGGATTTCCGTATCAGCAGTACGTGGGGCAGAGCGCAGACGGCGAGAGTCCAGATGCGGCGGGACTCGGCAGGTCGCAGTCGGCCGAAAAAATGCACCCAAATCACGTGAGAAACACCTATATCGACCGGGTGGGGTGAGGACGATTTCGGTGCTCAGAGGTGGGACTCGGTCTGGACTCAGTCGGTGCATTGGCCCCGCCGCTTGTACGCATGAGTAGAACCATCAGTATCGACCGGAGGATTGCGGTGGGCATCAGACGGTCGCCAGTCGGACTCCAGCGGGTTACGATTTTTTTGCACCCGTCTTCCACGAATTCGATGCGTATCGACCCGGTGGAGACTCATTAGATCCACCGATGACTTACGACCAGGGGGCCTAAAGGTGAATTTGATGCTAATGATAACAGAGCGTGATAAAGAGCCGCCTTCTCTTAAGCATCAAGTCTCGAATTGGCAGAGAGTAAAGTGCGCTTTCATCAGTCTGCCGGACGACGCCGCCCGCTACGTTATAAAAATAGGACTGCGGCGTCGGTGAGGCTCGCACTTTGCGGTATCGGTCGACCAACGTACGCAGTGCGGTGAAATCATTGACACGACGTCGAATTAAGTTATGTCGGGTCAGAACTTGTGGTTTTTCCGCCTTACATTTTGCACTGAAGAAGTCGAACCGACGGTTGTTCACCGCAGCTTCCCTCTGCACTTCTGCTCCCCTTTCAACGTGCCGAATGGCGTCTGTCAACGGCAGACTGTGAAAGCGGCTTGAAGTGCTCGCCTCCAAAGAGCGGAGAGAAGAAAATATGAAAAATTAGAAGAAAAAGCGATGTATTATTTTTTCCCTGAGAATTCGATCAGAACACGCACTTCGTTCTTTTTTGCTGTTCGGTTTAGGCACCCACCTTTGCCCTCTCTGCAACGTCTAATACGCCTGCACCCTAATGTTAACTTCGTGACGCGTGTCTCCAGCCTGCCCTCCCCTAGAGAGGGACATTTTTTCGACTAAAGAAAACGACCCTCTAGGAAGGTTGGAGAAAATTGGTAGACTTTACTGACTCGTTTCATTTTGGAGGTTTTTTTTCAATTTTTGGATCCTCACCATTCTGAAGGCGATGAATAGCGTTCCATGCGCTGCCGATATTGAAAAAACTTCAGCTGAAGATGGGGAAAGTTGAAAAGCACTTCAGGAAGCCGGATCAAAACTTTACGCCCTCGCTTTTTGGCCCACGGTGTGTTCTGTGAGGGCTTTCACGGATCCACCAAATGGGACCTACCTGCTGGCATTTGACCGGCCATAACTCGGCTCAACAAAATCGATTTCATGACACTCACCTCCGGACGTTAACGTTTTTCTAACATCTTCCTACGGTTTCCCACTACTTTCGCCACTAGGTCATGTATATAGACGACCCTTTTTCGATTTTTGGGCCGATTTTTAATGTCCGGAGGGGGTTTAGGTGAAGTTCGGTTTTTGAAAAAGTTATTTTTTCACCTATCTACAGAATGATTTTGGAACAATTCCAGTCGATTCGGTACCTCGTTCCAGGTACTTTTTTGAAACTGACATTCCGCGCATTTCCAGACTCGCTTCCTTTCGGCTTGCACGATTTTCAACTTGTTTCGAATCTTCGAGTGCTAAAGGTATTAAATGTTGACGGAGGGTGTTGTGTGCTATGTTCCTAAAGTTTCTTTGGAGCGAGAATTGGCATTCGTGTGTTATTTTCCAGAATATTGTTTCCTCCTCTTGATAGCTTCCAGCAGCCAAAGGTTTGGGGTGTTATGTATGTGAACCAAACGGAGCAAAGCTCTAAATGATTCAGCTACACAGTTTTTAAGCTTCGCTAACGACTCCGAATTTCTTGTCACGGTCTGCCCAAGAGAATACGAGCGGATGAAGAGAGCTTCGACCTGGTGCAGAAAAATGATTTGCAGACCTACATGCAAAGGGTGCAAAAAAGGAAGTGGGAACAATATGAAGGATGACATTCACACAATGAGGCTCCAGTTGCTGGAAGCTTGCGACAACTTTGTAGGGCCTAACAGAGAGATAGAATGAGATAGAGCTTGCAACGCCGAAAATTCACTGAAAAGCTCCAGATGTAATTTTCAAGAGGGTGAGGAGGTGTTCGCGCAAGAAAAGCCGTGTCAATCTCACATGTTTTACCACAGAGATGCTTGCAAATTATTTCTTAGCACGGACGATGACTTCCATGCCAAGCTTTCGATCCTATCCTCGGTATGGCGTTATCGCTGCCAAGGAAGCTCTATCAGAGTCGCTAAAAACAGATTCTACTCTTTTATTGTGATTACAATAATGAAGTCGGATGCAAGCCTACTTAATCGCATTACGATCCCTCACTTATGCCAAGCGCATGGTCACAGTGCTACAGCACGTGAAGTTTGATTTGCTTTCAAATATTCAATGGTAGAAAAAACCTCCCACTTTCCTCTGTTGACCGACAGCATTACCGACACCGATCGCAAATGGATTATTTACATGTGTTTCTGATAAGGTTTTATCTCACCCTCCTACACACCCGTAACTTTCTTTCACTTCTCTTTAAGTAGAAAACAAGAAAGCGAGATCCAGAAGACATCGTCGACGCATTCAAGAACTTTTCTCATTGAGAAAAGGAGAAGTTCATGGGCAGACATAGCAGAATGAGTCTTTCTCACAAGCCCTTCGCGTTTTGCCATAAGAAAAGGTGATGGCCCCGTCTGCCGACGGTTGCATCCTGTACGATGACAGGGCACATAAACGGCATTCATGGAAGATTTCAGCGCATAGTAGATGACGAGACAACACTCTATGGAATTATGAGAGCAGGTGCGAACCCAACATGATTAAAAGAAATTTTAGGTATCTAAATATGTTTTGCTTTAGATTTTTTCTCAGCGTCTACCGCAGCACATACCACCTGAATTCCGTCGTAACTGCTCAAAGAACAACTACACGTATCGGCTCGCTCAGGAATAAATAGACTTTTTCCCGTACCTTCAAAATGGGGAGAGTACGCATGGAGTCCCGCTGGTCGACAAGCGCTAGCAACGATCCCTACGCAACTACCCGTGTTGATGAGGGAGCCTTCAAGAGCCCTTGGCGAGAACGAAGGATACAACTTAAAAATATCAGAGCAAGAGCTGTGGCTGCTGGGTGTATACTTTACTCTTCGAAGGACCCACACGTTTTCTAATTCCCCTTACGACCAACGTGAGCCACTACACTATCAAGAGCTGACATCTTTTTCAGAGGAACCTTTAAATATGAAGAAAGTCTCATGGAGGGTAGATGATGTGTCTCGCTGGCGCTATTTCGACCACCACATGATGAGAGGAAACAACAGGTGGCAGAAATGGCAAATATTACAACAAAGATTATTGACCCCGAGATAATAACGTTCTGAAAATGAAGAAGTCTCTTCAAGCTTAAGATACGAAAGTGTGAGCTACACAAGAGCTTCTCGATCATTACTATACTCACCTCTTTTGAAGAGCCCAATATCTGAGTACCACTGCTGTATGATGACCTTCTGCTAAGACATTTGAGGGCCTTAGTGGACCGACGTCGCAAAATAGCCATAAACACGCTCTCAATTTTGGAGTTCGAAAGAGATGAAGCCAGAAAGACAGAGGTCGAGGAGTCTACACTCCATCAAAGGGAGACTAAGTCAACAGCTGATCAGGTTACACCGATTACATTACAGCTTTGACATCGATGCTCTTAGCCATCGAGCCTTGGCCTAAACTATAACGAAGGGACATCTGTTGCTCTGAAGTTAGCACTCCATATCACTGAGTGTTACTCAAGCTGTACCAATCAGATTCAAGTGTATATGTCATCCCAAGGAGATGACCCTAACGCAGAAAGCTTAGGAGGACTTTTTCCCTATGCTATGGGTTGTCGCTTTCTGCTGGAGATGATACTTAGTGGAATGGCGAATTTCTGAAAACTTTGAAATGTATAAAACCCTACAAGCACTTAAGTTCAATACCAGAAGCTTGGCCCCAAATATATAAACTGACGCGAACAAGATATAAGATCACCACAGTACGCCTAGATGCGATTACGAACTCAATCGCCTTTACGCTTCACAAAGTACTGCGCTATACCAGGGGATGCGATGCCATCGTGCAAGGAGACCTTCTACGCTACCACTGCCAGTTCTGCACGAAGTTTGTAGTCGTGGCCAAACGACTTCCGACGCAATAAAAATAATGTCTCCGCTTCCATCGGATTTCGCCAAAGAAACCCACGAGATGCTGTAATATCTATTCGAGAATGTTTACATTAGAAGAGGTGAAATGTTGAGCTAGTACACGTTCGATGATTTACTCCATTTCATTCATTGCAAGCCGCTCTTGTTCCATCGATAATGTCTTACTATTCCATGGTAGTGAAGTAATCGCTATTTGCCCCATATTTTACAATGGCCGTAGTTAACCCAGACGAAAAAATTCAGTTGGGACTGACTGAGTTCAAGTTCTGAAAAGAAAACTCAGATGATAATTTGGCACACATTTCAGATGTGTGTGCGATGAGGAGATAGTGACCTGAGGCTGGAGTAGAAAAGAATTGTCAAGCCACAAACTAAGAACTTAGTCAGAGCTGACTGAGTGGACTCCTGAGTCAGCTCTGACCACCCAATCCCTAGTTAGAGATGGAAGATATAGCATCTGGCCTTAATCGAGGAGACACGTCTGACTTTTAAAAAGGAAGCGACGGAGCAACTTAACCATTGTTCAGAGGAGAGTTGTGCATAATATTGCGTCTTATGTAGCGTAATGGGCTGCCCAGTCGAACGCGCAAAGTTTTCAATGCCTCTTTTCCCGAATTTTTTTTTCAGCGAAAATCGATCGAATGTTTTTTCTCTGTTCTCACTTTTCGGTATAAGAACAGCGAGCCAACCGAACAGTGGTGACCCGACACATTGCGGAAATCGCGTCACTTTGTAGCTGGCATCAGGCGCGCGGTTTTACCTTCACCGGCCTCGTCACGTAGGTTTCTCGTATTATGGACTCTCAGAAGGGTAAACTTTCTCTATACAGTAGTTCTGCTTATATATAAGAGAAGCTTCCAAGCTGTAATCACTTCAATTTGATGACTTGCTAGACTTCAGTGCCAATTTAGCTATTCGCCGCCAGAAGTGGAAATTAGAGTGCTTCAACGGCCTGAAACCAGTAATTTGTCAGGAGATTTGCCGATTTCAGAGCTTCTTCAAGACTTCTGCACGTCATACGTATTTAAAGAGAGAAAGTTTTCATCATGTTTTCGCCTCAAATAATGGAGTTCTCATCTCAGTTCATCCTCAGTCTCCAAAAATCAACCTCAATATAATCTTTCTCCATAAACCAAATATTTCTTGTGATTGGTGGCAACTGGGTTGCACTGGTTTTTTTATCTTCCCTATAACTGGAGTGCACTGGTTTTATCTTCCTATATCTCAGTGTATGGTTCAATGTTCCATCGTTCTCAAGTATAGATTTTTGGCGCTCGAAGAGCTGAAAGTGACGGCGAGCGGGAAGAAGTTATCACGATGTTGTCATTGAATTCGGCAGCCACAGCAAAACAGACAGTCAAATAAATTCACATCATTCCGTATGCGTCAACTCTCTTAATGTCTGATTAATGATGTAGCGCGTGTGCGGAAAGGTGGGGGAGACTTATTCACGCCTACCTAAAAGCAGGAAGTCGAGCACGGTTTGGTTATTTCTAAACAGCTTGGTGGTGAGGAGGGCCATCAAAACTTCGGTCTGAACTTGAACCTACATCTGCACAGGATCAATGGGAATGGCGTCACGAAAGGGAAAATTGGGTTGAAATTCGTAGAAAATTTCTGTAAATTTTGGTCAGTAAGGGAGGGGGTTGTAGCTCCACTTCAATACTACAAATGGCCCGCTTTGACTTTCTGCACTAGAGGTTCTTTACACCATAACTACGATTTGATCATTCTCTCTCGTATTGTGGCCTTATCATGAGGCTGGCTTCGCATGCATCACTGCACTAAAAGCTGCATGAGTCATTCCAACCTCCACCAAGGATTACATACCATTTCTTGAAGCTGACAGAGCACGATTTGAGATTTTCCACTTTCTCAGGATTTTTCAGCTGTTCACCCATTTTTTCATTCACTCATTTCTTCTTAATCCTCAAAATGGGGCCTGCGTTATCCAATGGGTTCATCGGTCATTCCAATTTCTAAGTGCGCCGTTATTTGGAAGCATCTGACATAACGCCTAGATTTCTTTGAAGCCAGATGACATATCCAAAGTTAATGCTGAGAAGTTGCGGACAAATTCCTCAATCATTGAGTGTTGCACTACAGCCTGAAAATTCGGTTTCAGTACCAGAGATTAAATGCACTGATTTCACTGGCTGGAGCAGCATGATTTCATGATTTCCACTGGCTGAAGCCAAGCTGAAGTCACGCTAATCATCATTCTGCAGCGCTTATCTTTTAGGATATATCATTACATGAGAACACAGAACTTGTTTTGAAACAAACAGTGCATCCAAATTCTTCCCTCAGCGGCATCTACATAACAACGCCCAACAATATTTTGGACCAGCAGCGAAGGCAAGGGCTTGTTGCCCAGGAAAACGGCGCTCCAATGCGAAAGCCGCGTCGACCACGCGTCGTGTCGACCACACCTGCATTCGGTTGGCCTTTACGTTCTTATCGTCCGATCACTGGTCGAGGAGATCGCCGCTTCAAGGCACACCTGGCACGCACGCAAGCCGGGAAGGTAATGATGTTTGTCATTTGCCTCCTCGCTACGTGCGTCATATTCGACGCCCAATCTACCGACCAGTGATCGATCTCTTGCTCTTTTCGATGCCGATTTTTCTCTCTTATTTCTTCTGTTTTCTCCTCTATTTCTAATTATTTATAATTCATAGATTCATTTCAGCGTGATTTCGTGAGTTTTTGTTGTCTTTTGGAGATTTGTTTAAATGTCTTTTTTTCAGGAAAGGAATGTGTAGCAAGAACCAGCAGTATGTGAGTTTTCTTTAAATTCTCTTAATACATTCTAAGTTTTTATGATTTTCAAAGGGGTTAAAGTCTGAAAAATTTGAGCTTCCTGGCAAAAGTAACAATTGGGTAATGAGTGAAAAAAAGTTTCAAAAACATCTTGGAATTAATTGAAAAGTGATTTGGCTAAAATAGCCTGAAAAATCAATAACTGAGTGAAGTGAAATTAAAATAACCAAAAATACGATTGTGTATTGATCATTTTCACCAAGCTTCTCCTAGTCAGAGCTCTAATGAAACGAGGAAATCAAGAAAGCACAGTATCTGGAATGGAGTGTGCGATCTAGGTCTGGATATCAGCATGTAGCTTGTTTATGCTTGTCATTAGATTCCTTTGTTAACTTTTCAAAAATGGCTTAATGTTTCGTTGTAGCTTAGATTTCGTTTTGATAAGTTTGAAGCTTGTGAGTATCTTCAACCACCAAATTGCATGTTTTGGTTATTTCACTTCATTTCTCTACTTTTATTTTTCGAGCTATTTTACATAAACCGCTTTTCAAGAAATTTCCAAGATATTTTTTGAAGCTTTTCACTATTACCAAATCGTTACTTTTTACGTTGAATGAATAATTTTCAGGAATTTTCTCATATTTTTCCGAAAGATTCCCTTTCACGGCTTTGTGATTTTTGCTCAACGACTTCCATTTTGGGATGATGAAACATCTAACAGACGACATTGTCGCATGAGTACAATTTTCAAAACTTATGACCCAAAACCATAAAAAATAACAATCGTTGCCGCATTCTGTGCAACAAGTGAGAACTCGATGTTGTTGATCATTTTTATTTGATATTGCATGATGAGAAGAATTTCCCAAACAAGTGAATTAGAAGCCATCAACAATCAAAAAATCATCGCGGCATTTTGTGAAACAAGGCGAAAGAAATCGTATTATTGATTCCAGATTATTCATCATTAATGACTGATGAAGCAAGGTATTCGCAAACAAAGAAACCAATCATCATCGGCAATCACCACTCCTCGCCGCATTTGTGTGCAACAAGTGACAATCGATGTTGATTGAAATCGATGTCTGATGATATTTCATGATTACGAAGAATTTTAATAAACAAGTGAATTAGAGCTGCATTCAACAATCAAAAATCAGTCGCGCGGCATTTTTTGCTCGACGGTAAGAAACAGGCAAAAATCAATATTCGATTGATTGGTAATCATCGTCAATGACTGATGAGCAAAATTACGCACTTACAAGAAAGCCAATCCAATCATCAGCAATCTCACCACTCCTCGCCGCATTTTGTGCAAAATCGATAATATTTGATAATCGATCGGTGACGTGTCGCTATGAGTACCAGATTCTGACAAGTTCATTAATCACCTCCGACGACCTGTGTTGATATACTGCAGATTCACCCACACACCCTGTTTCTGACCAGGTTTCAGCCTTTGCAGAAGAGGCAGTTTTCTTGCTCCTGTGTGGTTTGATGCATAAACCCACGAATTTGGAGGTACCTTCAGAAATCGAAGGGAAAGACCACGACCATCAATTTTTCCAGAATCCCAAATTTTGCGCGATCCCTCATACGTACATTTGATTTTCTGGGCAGTTAATATTTGATTTGCTACAATTGTCAGATGTCTGAAAGAATTCGTTTCAACAGTCGGACTCAAGCGTCTGAAACTTGAGAATGCTACGATCCCCTCACCTCTGATACGACCAAAAATATCAGGATTTTCTGGACATATTCACGAGAAATTTCATTTCTGGTCCGAAAGGTTCCACGATCTCCCTAACATCTATTCATTTTGAGACCACACAATTTCTGCGACCTACCCCACCCCCGTTGCAAAATTTCTCAACCCCTTCACCCTGAAGATTGATTACTTTGAAAAAGATTGGCAAAGAAGCTTACCAGATCGGTAGCAGCTGTAAAGCTCGCCTGAAAATCCACACGTCGACTCGCGCTTGTCATACTTTGAGCTCACTTGATTTCCGCGACAGGCAAAACACTCAGAGAGCCTATCCGTCGCCCAGTCTACATGCAGTACGGTAGCGATGCGCAGGTAACGGAAATCGAGGTAGAGACGCCAGAAAGTTATTTCCTGTTTTTGTTGTTGATAGATAAGTCACCAAACAAAATTGAGGGGTGAAAAAGGCCTCGAAGATGGGTCAGAAATAACAACTGGAGCTAAATGAAAAAGCACTATCTCGATAATTTCAAGCATTACTGTTTGCATTACATGCCGTCTGCCAGCTTTTCGGCCTAAACGTCACCCCGGTAAGCCACTGCGTGTCGAACGCTAATTTCCCGTTACGGTAGCGAGCAATCGCGTGGGGACCAACTCCACCTGATCCACATGATTGCGCAGAGTTTATTTTGATTGGGAGCCTGCTGATTTTCCGATGAAATGTATCACTGGCGTGTTGATTACAAAGCTGGATCGAAAGCCATTCATTAAATGGTGAAGTTAAGAATTCGGACTGTTGATAAAATCATTGTTTTTAGAATGGACAACCTGTTTGAACCTATTCAAATAAGTTAGCAAAATCAATGTGCTGCCGGGCATTCCAGTACGAATCTTCAATTTTCATGTCGTAGCTCATCTCTTAGCAAATCAGCTAGGAAGCAGGTACTGGCGAGTATTTTGCTCATAATCTCAGTTAGTGGCTTTGACCACCCACTGAGGATGGGATTTTTTCTTCTTTTCCATAATGGGAAGAATAGGCACTTCGTTTTCATCTTTCAGATTCATGTACCAGTTCCCAATACAGGGCTCGCTGTTGTGATTTCCTCGCGAAGTATTGAGACCTCGGTCAAGCAGGAACATTTAGGAGTGGGAATATACTAGCGCCTCAATGCTGAAACATTGCGTTTTGGACCAAAACTTTCTAAAAACCTCTTTTTGATTCCTCAGCACTAACTCCACAGGAAGCTCTGTGGCAACTAAGTACATTACCAAAAACACCGAAAACGCATGAATGTTTGGCGAACGGATTACTTATTCCAGCAAGTTTGGACTGGGATACGCTGGAATCTTCGCGGTACACCATTTGTTACAGAAAGGTCATGAAAAATGGGAATAGGGCTTTGTAGCAATGTTGGATTTGCGCTATAGCGCCCCAATCACACAGTTCTGCGTGCATCATGCATTTTTATGCAGAGTTGGTTACCCAACGCGATTAAAATCACTACGGCACCGGGGAATTTCAGCGTTCGACTTTGGTGCGGAGCAATTCGTAAATGCTAATAGATTTAGATTTTATTGAGCACACCATTCACACCCAGCTGGGTTAGGGGTCCTGGGAGCGGTTGGGTGTCGAAATAACGTTCAAGTGTAAGGAGAAACCAGGTTAAATGTGTAGGAACCTCAATGCACAAAGTGTTTGAAAATTCCACCAATCAAACACTTCTGTTTCAACTTTAGTGGAAATTCATATCCAACTACAGCATAATTTCCGAAGAACTGATGGGATGGAGAAACTCTGCTTATTCCCAGTGTGGTGATTAGGGTTCAACGAAGATTCGCTGTGGACGAACGTTCCGGAGTGTCAGGAGGCGCACCTCAAGAAGCGATGATATGGGGAGACCGCTTCGCTCGTAACCGATCATTCACAGCACCAAATAGCTCCCTTTACTTAACACTCAATCGTAGTTTTTCCTGTGAGAGGCCGCCGCCAGTGTCAGAACTTACCGTCAAAGTAGCTACTGCGATTAAGCAGGGACAGCTGGAAGTTGGCGAAACTTAGGCGATGGCTTATATCAGATTTGCCCTGCCACTGAGGTGATTCTGCTAGCCTGCTGCCCACATTCGTAACATATTTCGACTTCTTCCTTCCTCAATTTCATGGGGATAGGGGCAGTGGGTCGGCAAAATCACTTGAATAAGGCCTATGGTATACTTTGTCGCTGTAATGAGCGACGGGCATACAATCTAACACAAATCGTGGCGGGACCCGCATCGGAGCAGCGGCAGCGGTCGTCGGCGGAACAGATGTCGCGTGTGGGTCGCAGCGACGTGTCGCGGAGAGACTGGAAACATACTGCAAATGTGCCATAGCCTGTCGCTACCACTGTCGCTGTCGCTGCCCAGAAGTGCACTGCGACAGCAACAGATTTCAAGGACGCGAGGCGGTCACGCTGTCGCTGTGCAGAGCGACGCGACCGTGTGTCACTGAGTATACCATACCCCTAACGTTTGCGAGGCGATCCATTACACGCTGTTACTGCATGCTACTTCAGCTCAAAAGCAAATCAGAAACCCAAAGCTTGAGTCATCCGTTAGCTTAACGTTAAATGGTCTGGAAGTTTTAGGAGATTTCTCAGTCAGACGTTTAAGGTAAATTGGTACAAACAGACAATTTTCGGGACACTCAGGAAGAAATTCCAGATTTTGGCTTGAAACTCATGTTTTAGAACACAAAATTGTATCACCCATTGATTCGATTTTTCATAAATTACAAACAGGTTTGGTTTCAATCATGCATCCCTGGTTAAACTGTTGGAGCAGATGCGACTTTTGATTATATTCAACACTATTACAGTATTGCCTTGAAACTTCTCTGTAGATGTTATTAGGTAGCGCTCATCAGAAAAACTAAGGGTCTATTTATCGATTTTCAATAGATTACAGTAGGCTACAGCAGGGTTTATAAGAATTCAGTGAATGTCCTCAGAATCGGCTCAAAACTTCTAGGCAGGGTTGGGCTGTAGTTGCGACTCAGCGCAATGGGTATAAATAAAGAATCTGGAAAAATTTTTGCAGCCAAAAAAATGGAAATTTAGGGGGGTCATTTAAATTTTGAGAGAAAAAGGACAGCTGCAACATCGTCGGAACAGCAACCTGGCCCCGGGCCTCCTGATGTCAAGGCGACTCTGAACCTCTGCAGAGTTGTCTGATATCAGCTTCATCGAAGAAGACGTCGGAAATCCTGCAGTGGAGCCTCTTCTGCATGCCTTGGAATCCCAGGAGTCTGTTGGACCGCGTCCCGTGCTTGTGAGGATTGCTTATCGTTTTTAATTCGATTTCCCTTTCATTATTTCAGATTGTTTTTTTTCTCAGTTTCGTTTGCTGGTTCCAACCTTAGTGGTTCATTTTTAGTGGTTGTGATCTATGGGCCGTCAAAATGGGATTAGGGTGTCCCTATGAGGAAGGTCTTTTTCTCCTTAAAGGGTGTTCTGGAAGGGGTAGGAGGTGCTGAGTGCCCAGCGGGAGGGCTCTGTTGTATCCCACTTGGTCTGACCATTTCTCCGCGCTCACAAGGACTGTCCCTGATTTATGGCAGGAGAGAGCAGATTTGGAATTTGCATTAGTACATCGCACTCTTATGATACACCCCACAGAGTTTCTTTGCACAAGGAAGGATGCTGAAAACACAAGAAAACTCCCATGGTCAAAGGGACAATTACAAATAAAAATAAATAAAGAAAAAATATGTTGTATGAACCATTTTATATCTAAAATAGGTGTTATAATTCCGAAAGGAAGTATCTCACACTACATCTGTGGGACTTAAATGAATCAAAAGCTTCAGTTTTTTAATAAGTTTATAAGCACTGATTTCAGCAGCAGTAAATATTTTCTTAAATTGAATCTTGAGGAAATTTGTGGAACGATTTTTTAAAATTTCGTTAAATCAGGGTGCTGGAAAACGGAATTTGGGGTCCATTTTCCGCAGTTATAGAAGGTTTACAGTGAAATTTCAATGTCATTAAAGGCATAGTGGGCTAAGTTGGAGCCTTTGAGCCATTGCCTTGGCTATTCAATTGGGCCAAGACTTCTCCTGTTGATGAAATATTGGAAAAAATTTCAACATTTTACGACCCACCATAAAGATCAAAGATTGCTCCAACACAGAGAAAAAATTCACCTCATTGCTAGCCTACCAAGTGGTTTTGAGCAAATTATCTTTCTCCGAAAAATTTTACAAGCTTCCTCCAAATGTCATTTTTTCCAAAGTTTTCAACATTTTTACGACCTTACCGTTGCGCCTAGTCGCAGCCCTGCTCTGCTCTGCTTACAAGCCCTTCCCAGAACGACCCTCGTATTTTTGTGAATTAGTTCGAAAATGTTTTCTTATTTTCAGCAAGAAATATATTCGCCAAGAGAAGGCGCTATTGGCGCTTGTTTCGTAACTGGGTCACCAAGGTCCTTTGATGTTCAGGAATTTTCTGTCTCCCAAAGGGGTCGCTTAGGTTTATAAGTTGCGATACAGTGTGTTCAGTTTCACCTGCGGTGTTATAATGTTCAGTTGAGTTGTCTTGTGGTGAATTTGTAGGGTCCTGGTGGAACTTTCAACCCCTGATGGTTGTATCGGATTTTATCTTGGCTGCGACCCCCCTACACTTATTTCCACTGATGAGGTTTTGGACAATTTTTTTCTCACTCTGATGATTAGCCTCAGGCTTTACTATTTCGCTGGAGTTCTTTTCATTCCCCCT